>VDFB02180823.1:0-86798 GCA_007258455.2 Sequoia sempervirens | reverse complement strand
ACAGTCCTCCACAATACGGCGAACCCGGAATCGTCCCACCTGTCCCTGTCTCTCCACCACGAACTGACGTCGTGTCGACCTCCTCTCCTCTGGCACTGCTGTAACATCCTCATCCTCTTTATCCTCCTGCTCTTTCAAGCCTCATGACTCTCCACGGTAGGCCGAACCCGCAACCGCTGTGGCTGACCATGTCATCCTACCATAAACTATCTCCTCCCCTCCTCTCGTGCCTCCCTCGCACCTACCACCTCCACATCCTCCACATCCTCCTCCCCATCATCCACATCCCTCACCTCGTCCACCCTCTGCACCCTTTGGGCTCTCTGTGGCTATCCCCTCCCCTGCGCTCTCCCCGTGCTGACCATCTCTCCGACCTCGCCTCTAATGTCTCCTCCTCCTCCCTGGTCTACCTTCCTGCTCTTTCTCATCCTCCTTAGGCTCCTGTCCCCCCTGATCTACCACTGCCACAGCCTTTCGTCGCTGCTGCACCCCCTCTCCTCTCTCTCCGCAGTCTCTGCTCATCCTCTGGTCCGAAACCCACTACCCTAAAAATAGGCTAAACAAGAGTAATCCTATCCCATAGCCTATTCTGGAACCACCTCAAGTATCGTTCGGTCACAACCGGCACCTGCTCTTCTCCAACTCTCCCTGGATAAGGTAGCAGGTACAACCAGGGTGTCATGGAGGGTAGCAGGACATGTGCCTTATCTAGGAAGAGTTGGAGGAGAGCACATGTCAATTGTGACCAAACAATACTGGAGGTGGTTCCAGAATAGGTTATGAGATAGGATTACTCCAGTTCAGCCTATTTTTAGGGCAGTGGGTTTCAGACCAGAGGATGAGTAGAGACTACGGAGAGAGAGGAGAGGGGGGTTTAGCAGCGATGAGAGGCTATGGCAGTGGTAGATCAGGGGGGCCAGGAGGAGCCCGAGGAGGATGAGACAGCAGGCGGACAGACCAGGGAGGAGGAAGAGACATCAGAGGCGAGGTTGGAGAGATGGTCAGCAGGGGGGAGAGTGTAGGGGAGGGGACAGCCACAGAGAGCCCTGGGGGTGTAGAGGGTGGAGGTGGTGAGGGATGTGGATGATGGGGAGGAGGAGGATGTGGAGGATGTGGAGGTGGTAGGTGCAAGGGAGGCATGAGAGGAGGGGAGGAGATAGTTTGTGGTAGGATGACATGGTCAGCCATAGCGGTTGCGGGTTCAGCCTACCGTGGAGAGTCATGAGGCTCAACAGGAGTAAGAGGACAGAGAGGATGAGGATGTTACAGTAGTGCTAGAGGAGAGGAGGTTGATACGACGTCGGTTCGTGGTGGAGAGACAGGGACAGGTGGGACGATTCTGGGTTCGTCGTATTATGGAGGACTGTAAGGGGCGACAAGAGCAGGGGGCGGGGAGGATGAGATAGAGCAGGCGGGTGGGGAGGATGATGCGGAGCAGGTGGGTGGGGAGGATGATGCTATGGACGTAGATAGGGATGTGGCAGAGGGGGATGTTATGGAGGCAGAATCATTAGCATTGGTTCCTTATGTGGTACTGGAGGATCCCACTGTACAGACGATAGGAGCAGAGGTAAGATTACAGATTGCAGAGCGGAGAGTGAGGTCTCTTGAGACCGAGCTAGCCAGAGTACAACGAGAGGCATTGAGAGATTATGATGCCATTATTTTCAAGCTAGCTGGGCAGATGAGGGAAGCGGTGAGGGAGAGAGACAGGGCATAGACAGAGCTGCAGAGAATGCAGGGTGAGTTGATCAGTGTGACATGGGATCGCGACAAATTATAGGCTGAAGTCATGGTTTTATAGGCCAGGGGGAGCCAAGGGGGGAATGGACCAGGGGGCAGATCAGGGGACAGGATGTACTATTCAGTAGTAGGGAGATCTCCAGCAAGATTGGGATGAGCTTCAGGATAGAGTACATTGCCTTGAGCAGGCAGTTGGAGAGATGGGGCTAATGCAGGAGAGGGAGGATGAGGCCAGGGAGCAGGCACGGATTATGCAGGCCGAGAGGGATGTAGCACAGGTGCAGGTGCGGGCGATGGAGGCGGAGAGGGATGTGGCGCAGGCGCGCATTCAGAGTGAGAGCATTTGTAGAGGCATAGATACAGTCACTGCAGAGGAGGAGAGAGGAGGCCGTAGCAGAGGTATCAACTCTTTGAAGAGAGCGAGATTCAACAGAGTTGAGAGCACAGGCTCTTTAGAGGGATAGGGATGCAGCAGTGACTCGGGCACAGGTGACTATGAGGGAGAGAGATGTAGCAGAGATACGGATGCAGACTCTACAGGAGGAGAGGTATGTCGTGATGGCTCATGCACTGGCAGGTTAGGGTGAGGGTTGGATGCCAGGAGCAGATAGACAGGTTGCGGAGAGAGAGATGCAATGGTGGCACAGGCAGTGGCTGCAGAGGAGATGAGGGATCGATTACAGGCAAAGCTGGCACAGAGCCGGTTGACTCAGGAGGTATGGGAGCAGGAGAGGAGATCCATTACCAGGGACCGAGACAAGTATTGTTAGGAGCAGAATTCTGCTCGGGTCCAGGTTGTAGAGCGAGAGGAGAATATGAGAGAGGCAGGATTTTGGATGGCTACATATTATCATGTATTTTTTGATCTGGCACAACAGACATTTCATTACACCCGACAGACACCTCAGATGCTAGCGCCGTCTTAGTCATTGGGGACACGGACCCGAGGTTACAGTGATTCACCAGGGGTTTCACCAGGTAGGGGAGTAGTACCTGATTCTCCACAGAGATCAGATGTAGGGAGTTCATTTGGTATATGATAGGATACCATGTTTTTGACAGGTGCAGGGTAGATAGATAGTGCAGAGGTGCAATGGATATTTGCAAGACCTTGTACTAGTGTTTTGATTGGATGATTTTTGTATATGATGGTCACAGATTCTAATGACATCGACGATATTATTATATGTTAGTCTTGACTATGAGATTTACGGTGGACTTGTGGTATATTTATATATACGATAGCTCTTATTGACCTCATTTTTATGTGTGCGATGGATTTGAGATCTATAGATGATTGTGTTGATGCATATGTGGATGGTCATATGATGGAAGTTATCTATGATAACTTTTGTGGATGTTATATGTATGGATGTTTTTATATATATATTTTTTTATGTATGATGGTTTTTGAGGGGTTTTATCCATGCCAACTAATGTGTGTGATGCAGGATGTAATGTATGGTGATTTTTGTTTTCATGTATGATAAATGTCTATGTTGTATGATGTATATGTTTAAGATAGATGTGGATATGCTTATGATGACGCGGCAAATGCCTATGTTTTATATGCTTATGATGGTTATGTGCATGTTTGACTAATATGTGTGATGCAGGATGTTATAGATGTATTATGACGGTATTGATGGCGGACCTAACACTTGATATTGCAGGTGGCGATATTATGGATGAACCTAAGATAGTGTGCAAATCGACGGATCTAAAATGTAATTATTTTATGATAAGTGTCAATAGGGTCCTAGGTGATAGTGGAAGATGAATGCGGACATGGTATGAGTGTGTACCTGTCAACAACCTTTTAGTATCCTGAGAAGAATAGGGGATGGAGGAAAAATATTTGCACAACCAAAATCATAGGATTCAAGTGTAATGCAATGGTCATGATTATGAAATGCAATCCTAATACAATTTGCCATCTTTGGAGCAATGGTTTTTTCTATAGCATAAGACACGATACACCAAGGTATGGAGGATTGACCTAGATTAGTGTCTAATGCATAAGATATAATAAACACAGAGGTTATCCTCATACCCCAAAGTTGAGAGGACCTTGGTTGGGCCACGTATTGGGATAACCACAAGCACACAGGACACCCCAATGTAACACAAGATCACAAGGACCTTGGTGGATACTATGTGGGGAATCCAACAGACAGCAACAAATAAAAATATCAAGATATGTCCCTATGTTAACCAGTCAAAACACACCATAATATAATGGATCATGGTGGCCTTAAAAGGTGATGATAAGGGGGTTCAAAACTCCAGAAGCATCAAGAAAGATCAATTTTAAAACGTCCTTTGCCATATGATCAATGGGATGGATGGGATTGATGAGGTCGATTAGGAAGGATGCATCCTGTTAAGACCACAGATGATGGATAAACTAAACTAAACGATCGTTACGACGCAAGATGTTTCAAAATTAACTAACTCTCATGATACAAGTGGAGTTTGTTTGCTAAGTTTTAGCTAGGTAAGGGCATGGCTTGATGACACGACACAAAGGAGGTAAGACACAAGGTGGAGAAATGGCATAACCTACAGACCAAGGGGCTCGGGGCTGATCATAGATTAGCCTTGCCTACGTGAAAGTGAAGAGCCCTCGTAGTTCTAAAAAAAGACCATGGATAAAGCAGAAAGAAGACAATGGTGACCGATGATGAAGGACACAAAACACGACAGACAAATGCCTCGCGGGAGGATCAAATCACCAACTTTTCCTACGTGAAAGCGTAGGGGCAACGTAGTTTGGAGATGAACGACCGTGGGTAAAAGCGGAAAGGGACTGGTGAAGACAAAGTGATGGAGGACCAAAACAAGTAGATCCAAAATGCCCCGGGGCCAGATCGAATGATCAGCCTTGCCTACGTGACAGTGCAGGGGCAATGTAGTTCGACAAGTGGAAGAAAGTGATGGGGGAGGATGAGATCTAAATGGAGACCGACATGATGGATGATCCTATATGGTGACACAGACCGACCGACAAAGGGAATGAATGACATAAGCTCAAAGTGGGATATTAAAATGCTCAGGATGAGGGATAGGCTAGATGAGGCATCCAATGCTCAATCAATAAATACCAAGTGGCCTAGGCTGAGGTGGGTGAGGACGATAGTGCGGATGAAAGCATAAAATAACTAGGATGTCAAATAGATAATGATTAAGCCCTCTACGGATGATGCATGTTACCAGGTTTTCACCATCCATACTTATCCAAGGGCCACCAAGAGGTGGTTTTCACCATAGGATAGATTTATTTTTCTTTACTATTTTTTGGATTTTTCATTACTTTTTTTATTTTTGTGATTTTTGTGATTTTCTAATTTAGGTGGGGTTACCAAGCGGACTTAGGCGTAGAACTTCTTCAGATGCATGATATTGACGGGTTCATCAAGGTGATCTCCTTCAAGTGTAGTCAACCTGTAGGCCCCAGACCCATATTTGGTGGCTATGATATAAGGCCCTAACCAGTTTGCCTCAAATTTTCCCTTTTTATCATGATCCTATTGATTGCGTTGGTTTTCCTTAAGGACAAGTTCACTAATCTGAAATTGTCGAGGACGAACATGTTTATTGTAATTATGTTTTAGGCGATTTTGGCATGCTTGCAGGTGATCATAGGCTTTTATTCTTCATTCATCCAGTAATTCCAGCTATGCAAGTCATGCAACACGAGCATCTTCATCGCTGATAAGATTCTTCAGATAAATCCTCAATGATGGGAGCTCAACTTCAATTGGCAAGATGGCTTTAGCACCATATACTAAAGAATAGGGGGTGGTGCCTGTCGGGGTGCACATGGATGTGCAGTATGCCCAGAGGGTAGGATGAATATGGAGGTGCTAATCTCATCCAGTGTTATGGACAACCTTCTTGAGGATGCGGATAAGGGTCTTGTTGGTTGCTTCTGCCTGACCATTGCCCTGAGGGAAATAAGGTATTGACCAACGATGTTGGATATGAAAGGTGTCACAAAGGTTTTTTATGGCTTGGTTTTTGAAGGGTTTTCCCTTATCAGAGAGGATGGTGGATGGGATACCATATCTGCAGAGAATATGATAAAGGATAAATTTTAAGATTTGGACACCGGTGATTTGTGAGAGTGGCATTGCTTCCACCCACTTAGTGAACCATTCAGTGGCGGTAATTATGAATGTATGGCCGTTGGATGATAGTGGGTAAATCTTGCCAATCAAGTCAAAACCCCATCGAGAAAAGGGCCACGATGCTAGGAGGGGCTGGAGATCTTGTGTTGGGGCGTGAATCAAATCTGCATGTTGTTGCCATGGAAGGAACTTCTTCACAAATTCACAAGTATCATGTTCCAATGTAGGCCAATAATATCCAGCTTGTAGGATACTTTTGGCCAGAGCCATACCATTTGAGTGAGCTCCACAAACACCACCATGTACTTCTGTTAGTGCCGCCTGGGCCTCAGTCTCATTCAGACATCTAAGGAGGATTCCATCATACCCGCGACGATAGAGCGTATCACTGACAATGATGTATCAGGAAGAGAGATGTATAAAGGATTTGTGTTGGTTGCGTGTAAGTTCTGGGGGTATGATATTATCATGTAGGTAGGTGTATATGTCTTGATACCAAGGGGAGGCACAACCTACAATATTGCACACCATATCAGTCTCAGGAACATCATATGTAGGGATTAAAGCTTGTTCAAAAAGAAACTCACATTCTGTTTGGTTTTTAGGCATGTCAATTAGGGAACCGATAGTGGCCATTGCATCTGCTGCTTTATTCTGTACTCGAGGGATTTGGTCAAACTATATGAAAGTGAAATATTTTTTGAAATCATCCACCATACGCTTATAGGGTAACAGTTTATCATCTTTCATGAGGAATTCATCGTTAACCTGTCTAATGAATAGCAAAGAATCACTAAAGACTTTTAGGTGAGTTATATGCCACTATTTTGCAATTCGGAGGCCGGTGAGGAGAGCTTCATACTCTGTGATGTTGTTGGTACATGGGAATGCTATCCTAAATGATTTTGGGATGTAGTCACCTTGAGGGGTAATTAATAAAATTCCTACTCCATATCCATTATGAGTGTATGAGCCATCAAAATATAGCGTCCAAGCTGGTGCTTCTATAATTGTGTAGACTTCTTCGTCTGGGAATTCAGTGTCTAGCAGATAGGCATCTACTAATGGTGCCTCAGCCAATTGATCAGCTATGACCTATCCTTTTATGGCTTTTCGCTCTACATACTCTATGTCAAATTCACTTAGGAGCATGACCCATTTGGCCATGCGGCCAGTCAGAGTGGTTCTAGATAACAAATACTTCAAGGGATCAATTTTAGCGACTAATTTGATTGGATGGCTGAGCATGTAATGATGGAGTTTCTGTATGCTGAAGACTAGCGCAAGGCAAGCTTTTTCTATGGGGGAGTAATTTAACTCATAGCCAACCAATGTTCGACTGATGTAGTAGATTTCCCTCTCTTTGAATGACTCATCATGTTGTGCCAACAATGCCCCCAGGGTGACTAAAGTAGCAGAGATGTAAAGCAGGAGAGGATTTCCTGGAATAGGCAGCATCAAAATCAGTGGATGAGCTAAATATTCCTTAATTTTATCGAAACCCATCTAACATTGCTGGGTCCATCGGAAGGTGGAATTTTTCTTCAAAAGATGGGTGAATGGCTAACATTTATCTACTAGCTACGCTATGAACTGACGGATGGACTGCATCTTACCCTAGAGGCTTCTTAACTGCTTCAGATTACATGGAGGTGGCATGTCCAGAATAGCTTTTACCTTGGCGGGATCAACTTCAATACCCCTTTGGAAGACTATAAAGCCCAACAATTTTTTTGAGGTAACCCCAAAGACGCACTTTTTTGGATTTAGCCGCAACTTGTAATGTTCTAACCATTCAAAGATTTGCTTCAGGATAGTAGGATGTTCTGCTCGTGTTTTAGATTTTCCTAGCAAGTCATCAACATAATCCTCCATGATGATATGGATGAGGTTGTGGAAGATGACTGTCATTGCCCTCTGATATGTTGCCCCTGCATTCTTGAGACCAAAGGGCATAACATTATAACAGAAAGTACCCCAAAGTGTTGTGAAGGCGCTCTTATGTTGGTCCTAGGGTGCGATTCGAATCTGATTATAACCAGAGAAGCCATCCATAAGGGAGAGCATCTCATGTCCTGCTGTGAGGTCGACCAACATGTCAATGTTAGGTAGAGGGAAGTCATCTTTTGGACAGGCCTTGTTAAGGTCCCTGAAGTCTGTGTAGATCCAAATATCTCCATTTGGTTTGGCAACTGGTACTATATTGGAGATCCATTTAGAGTAGTCAATTGGTCTAATAAAACCTGTCTCTAGTAACTTTTCCAATTTCTTTTTGTCTAATAATGCTACCTGCGGGTGCATCTTGCGGAGCTTTTGTTTGACAAGCTTGGCATCTGGGCGAACATCTAGATGATGAACCACTAAGGCAGGGTCTAAGCCTTGCATGTCTGAATATGACCAAGAAAAGTTGATGATTCCCTCTCGAAGTAGCTGCATGATGACTGGATACTCTTGCTTTGAGAGTGACTTAGCCACATAGGTGACTAGGATTTTCTACAGTACCCAGAATAACTTTTTGGGTCTCTTCAATTAGAATGGATGACCGGGAAGATAACTAAGTTCCTACAAGGGGAAGATGAACATCTGCATCGTCCAACACCTCTTCGAGGTTTTCGCCATCAGATGCGTCCTTTATTTTTACTTTTTCAAACTCAGGAAGCGCCACAAGGAGGTTTTCACTAGATGACTATTTTTTACTTTTCTTATTCTTATTTTTGTGACTAGAGTGTTCATCCTCCCCCAATCCCATAAGGTTGACATATGTATCTACAGACATATTGACAGGTGTGCTATTACATAGGTCCCAATCAATAAGCTCGGGGTGACAGAGGGATAGGATAATGGTGCAGATAGATAAGCATTTGAACATGGATGATAAGTCGGTGTGATTGATGTCATCGTACGCACGTATGATGGATTCCTCCTTAGGTATATCTTCCAATGAGCCTTTGTCCATGGTGACACTATAGGAGGTATTAGACAATGTTACAGGGCCTTTCTGGTTTTTATCGTATCCAATGCCTATGTTCTTTGGTAGCTTTGGTGTATCAATAGGTTGTAGCCGCCCTTGTTCCTTTTTACCTAGGCCCCTACTTTGGTAGTTATATTTTTCTACAAACTTAGCTGACCATGGATATGCTTCCTGAAAATATTCCTTTAGAGGAGGATCCAGCTGGGGTTCTTCTCGG
The DNA here is from genome assembly GCA_007258455.2 of Sequoia sempervirens. Classification (NCBI taxonomy): domain Eukaryota; kingdom Viridiplantae; phylum Streptophyta; class Pinopsida; order Cupressales; family Cupressaceae; genus Sequoia; species Sequoia sempervirens. Next base: position 77,737 of record VDFB02180823.1, on the reverse strand, counting down.
TAGACCCATTGGCTTATGTCCTCCTCTAGTGCATCTATCTTGACACTCGGGGATCTGAAAGTGGTGGTAGGAATGTTTTTACCATTGAAGGTGACAGTCTTGTCTTCCTTTGGTGTAGCATGCAAAGGTTGACCATACTCGTGTGGTGACGGTGGCATGGTTGCTACATTGAGAGTAGTATGCATTTCGTATTCACCACACCCTTTGTCAATGATCTGGAATTTGGTGATCGTAGGATCAGTGGTGGAAGATGGAGTGGTTATCGCGATGGATGGAGGATTAGCGGATGATGACTGGGATGCCCCCATTTCAACCCCGGGACAATAATGTAAATGGGGAAATGACACTTCTAAAGTGCGTTAATATTCAAATGGTTGGGGGTCAACATAGATGGTGACTTCTTGTCTGTTGACAGGGAACTTTAGGCACTGATGATACGTGGAGGGGATGGTTTTCTAGCATGGAGCCACGGGGGACCAAGGAGGAGATTATGTGAGAAGTCCAGATCAAGGACATGACAGGTAGTGTATTGAAGCAAAGGTCCCGCTTGGATAGGAAGACTGATAATTCCCTCTGAATTTCTTTCTACATTATCATAGGCTTTGATTGTGATGATCTGATTACTTAAATCCGCTTGAGTATACCCCACCTATTTTATGAATTTCAAAGTACACAAATTAAGGGCAGAGCCATTATCTACCAAGACCCTTTTTATTTTATGGCGAGCAACCATGACTTCAATATGTAAGGGGCAATTATGATTGACATCGATGTTTAGCATATCATTTTGGCTGAAGTGCAGTTGATGAGATAAAGCCAAGTTTTATGAATTTTAGAGTACACAAATTGAGCGCAGAGCCATTATCTACCAAGACCCTTTTTATTTTATGGTGAGCAACCATGACTTCGATATGTAAGGGGTGATTATGATTGACATCGATGTTTGGCATATCATTTTGGCTAAAGTGCAGTTGATGAGATAAAGCCAAGTTTCCCACCAAAGCTTGGAATTGCATGGGGTCGATGTCATTTGGTACACGGGTTTCCTGCAGGGCTTTGTTGAGGATTTCTTGATGTATAGGGGAAGACTTAAGCAAATCCAAAATGGATATATGAGCAGGGGTCTTTCCTAAGTGATCAAGGATGTTGTTCTAAGAGCTTATAGGAGTTGATTGGGTGAGTGCAGAGGCTGCAGGGACAGTGATGCGGCCTCGTCGTGTAGTGACAACACATTGAGGGTCCTTGGCTTTAACATGTATCATGGATACACGGGGTTCCACCTACTCAATGTAATGAATAACACCCTTGTAATTGAAGGGTACATTCTTATAGCTCACATTATTTGTGTTGTTTCCTTGGGGATTACTGCTAGATGTGCTTGGGCCTTGATTATGGCTCGGAAAGGCATTCTAATATATCTCTAATTGAGCATTGGATGATGAAGCTTGACTAGGGTCAACCTTGATATCACCTCGATCAATGAGATCTTGGATGTAGTTTTTCAAATCTTGACACTTGTTTAAAGAGTGTCATTTGATTTTATGGAACTCACAATACTCATTTTCCCTAAACCATGTGGGCTTGGGTTTGGACTTGTCAAATGGCTTGGTGACAGGGTACGTGATGGGATAGTTGATTTGTAACAACTTATTAAAGACAACACTCAGAGGTTCTCCTAATTGAGCATACTGACGTTTGGTGTGCCCCTGATTGTTCTGGTTCAACTGTTGAGGAGGGCGAGGTGTCCCCTATGGCACAGAGATGGCGTTAGGTACGGGTCGAGATGGGATGTCATGTTGCGGTTGAGCTTGTGGACGCAAAACGGATGTGGGAAAGGGGGATATGTTCTGAGCAATAGGTCGAGATGGATTTCCTTGTGGTCGATAGGATGGTTGCTGTGAAGAGGCCAAAGTATTATGTATAGGTTGTTGCTGATGAGATGGCTGATGTAGCGTAGAAGCGTTTTGTAAAGGGGGTTGTTGGGTACCACCCGGAATGTTCAGCTGGGATGTGGCTTGCAGAGGTAATTGAGGTGGAATGTTGGATTGGTGAAGCTATTGAGATGTATATGAGGACAATGGTAGATGTGTGGCCCCAAGAGATGGAGGCAATGTAGAAAGGGAGGTGCCCGCAGTGTTGACTGTAGGTTGATTCGAAGGAGGGGGTGTTGTTAACATTAATGGCACAGTTTGTGGAACATTTTGTGGCATACCATAGGCAAAAGGATTAATCCAATCTAGCCAATCAAAATCTGATCCCATCAAAATCTGATCCAATCCAATATATCCAAACAAAATCTAATCAAAATCAAAATCCCATCAAAATCACATCTCATCCACCTACAATCAAGTCATTCGTCAAAAACATCTTCATAATCCACCCATAGCACATTTGCATGCCTGTTCAAACTAGGTCACAAGTTAACAGACAAATGGAACAACAACAAGGTCAAAATTTCCAAGCGAACATGTCTCAAGACCTTAATAACAATACAAATCCCACCAATGGTGCAAATATTGCTCACGATCCTAACAACGTTTCCCAAGATCCTCATAATGGTACTTCATCACACTCCAACATCAAAAATCAGAACAACACTTTATCAGATTTTTGAAAAAGAAAAGTTGTATGCCCTACTGCAAGAAAGTGTTAGAAAAGATCTTCTAAACAAAATGATGTATACACCTAACTGCAGCAAACTGTTAGAAAAAACTAAATTTTCAAATGTCGGGCATGACTGCCTTTTTGCAGCAGACAAGAAGGCACTTCTGCCTTTCTGCGGTAAAACAAAGGGCACTTCCACCTTTCTATGGTAAAATAGGGGTGCTTCCACCTTTCTACGGTAAAACAGGGGCACTTCTGCCTTTCTGCGGTAAAACAGAGGGCGCTTCCGCCTTTCTGTGACCTTTTTTCTGCAAAATACTTAGCAAAAAATGAAGGTTAAATGCAAGAACACTTCAATGATTAGCCTAAAGAGTGATAAAACAAGGAAAATAGATGAAATAAAATGCAAATTGATTATACCTTCCTTGCTGTTGAAGACTCCTTGGTTGGCCCTTGATTTAGGTGAATTTGCTATCATTTAGCCATCCATTTAGTCATTTTACATTATCAATCTTGCATCTAGTAACATCAAAAGCCATCTTAGGGGCATACAAATTCGACAACACTAAGAGGTTCTCCTAATTGAGCATACTGACGTTTGGTGTTCCCCTGATTGTTCTGGTTCAACTGTTGAGGAGGGCGAGGTGTCCCCTGTGGCACAGAGATGGTGTTAGGTACAGACGGTTGCTGTTTTTGGGATGTATTAGCCACTTGGACATGTTTAGTGTCTATCACGTCGTCATTCACTGAATTCTTGTTCTTAATCATTAATCATTGTAAAATTCCTATGATTATTCATGTGTTTAATCATGGAATTTTACCCTATTTTAGGCTAAACATCTTAAAATGCAAATGATAAAACACTAAGAACACTTCAATGATTAGCCTAAAGAGTGATAAAACAAGGAAAATAGATGAAATAAAATGCAAATTGATTATACCTTGTTGTTGGAACTCACAATACTCATTTTCCCTAAACCATGCGGGCTTGGGTTTGGACTCGTCAAATGGCTTGGTGACAGGGTACGTGATGGGATAGTTGATTTGTAACAACTTATTAAAGACAACACTCAGAGGTTCTCCTAATTGAGCATACTGATGTTTGGTGTTCCCCTAATTGTTCTAGTTCAACTATTGAGGAGGGTGAGGTGTCCCCTATGGCACAGAGATGGCATTAGGTACAAACGGTTGTTTTTGGGATGTATTAGCCACTTGGGCGTGTTTAGTGTCTATCATGTCGTCATTCACTACATTCTTAGTGTTTAATTTTACCTTAATTAGTAAAATTAAACACTAAGAACACTTCAATGAAATTTACATTAGCCTCCATTGAAGTGTTCTTAGTGTTTTGCACATTAAAATAGGGTAAAATTACCTTATTCTAACAATATTTCAAAGAGGGGCAAAATGTAGACATTTAAATTTAATCACTCCTATATGATTAAATTTACTCCCTTTCTGTCTATCATATTAAATATTAATTTATTAAATTAATATTACACCTTTTGTCTCATATCTGTAAAGTATTTAATTTAATAACTAGATGCTTTATCTTTCACCTTCTTCCTCTCTAAATTAAATAAATACACCAATTTATTTAATTTAGTCATTTTTGACCCTTTTGATTTAAAATCAATTTAAAATTCTTCATTCTTTCTCTCCTTGTCACATCCTCCATGATCTTGCATTAATCTAAATTAATTTAATTAATTCATGATTATGATGTGCATCCTCTTAATCAAAGATTAATGTCACATCCTCCTACATTTGCCACTTGCCTCTAATCTTCCATTAATTATTCTAATCAAATATTTGCACAACTTTATCCAAGGTCATTAGCCATATTTATCACCACCTTTTTAGTCAACTTTTGCATTTATCTCTTTTTAGCATTGACCCTCTTTCCCATGTGAATTTTTAAATCACATTTATTTATCATAGATTCTCCTATTCACTATGTGAATTTTTGTATTCACATTCTATCTTCCAAGGATTCTAGAACCTTAGACTTGTCACATCATCCACATGTGACCAAGTCCCACCTTTTGGGAGCTCACCTTTTATCCTTTAGACTCTCCTAAGAATATGAATTTTTAATTCACATTTATTTGTCCAACCACCTCTCCTTTTCCCATGGAAATTTTTGAGGAATTCCAAAATTCCTCAAATGTCCCTTTCACTCTCACTTGGGGACAAGAAATTCCTTTTTGAGGAAATCTTCTCACTCCCTAAGGTACTTGAAAGGTACTTGTCCTTCCTCCACCTCATGTACCTTTTGGCCACCTCACTTACACCTCATCTCCTCTTAGCCACTTCACCATTCACATGTCAAGATGTGAGGGCTTGTAAGTTCTCAACCCACCATAGCCCTTCAATCTTGACCTTGTTGGATGAATCTCAACCATTGAATTCTCTAGAGAATTCAAATTCTTCTATAAATACCCATTCGTCAAGGGCATTTTCAATACTTTTCATTTTGAGCAACCTTATGCTGCCAATTTGCATTCTCAAACATTTTCTATCATTTAGCCATCCATTTAGTCATTTTGCATTATCAATCTTGCATTTAGTAACATCAAAAGCCATCTAAGGAGCATACAAATTCACCTAAATCAAGGGCCAACCAAGGAGTCTTCAACAGCAAGGAAGGTATAATCAATTTGCATTTTATTTCATCTATTTTCCTTGTTTTATCACTCTTTAGGCTAATCATTGAAGTGTTCTTAGTGTTTTATCATTTGCATTTTAAGATGTTTTGCACATTAAAATAGGGTAAAATTCCAAGGTACACAAGTACTATATATTCTTTATACCTTTGTATGAAGATGTACATTCAATAATGTAAATATTGGCATTTCTAACCCTCTGATCTATTTACATCATGGTACAATCCATTATTCTTATATTAGTCTGGTTCAAGGTCTAGATAATGTTTGTACTTTCCAATTATATTAATTCTGATAGTAGTTAGCCGTAAGTTACATTATAAGATAAGAATGTAGGTACATCCTATTATTGTTAACAAAGAGTTTGGCATACTTCCCTTAAGACAAGGTCACTATATACATATCCAATTGTTGTAGTACAAATTATATACTAAGATGTCTCAACACATTTTAATTTTAAAGTATAAGAACCCACGTGATCTAATACATCATAGTGATATTCTCACTATATCTTGAATAAGAATGCAAGATTTAGCATATGTTTATCCTTTACTAAATAAGGTGACTTAGACCACGTGTTATGTAAATTGGTATCTTACATAATTTATGTCCAATTAACATAAGCCAAAAGAATTTCCCACAAGGTCCCAACCTATAACAATTCTTCACACATTAAATGAATTCACCATGTGGTTAAATATTCAAGAGCTAGTATGAGACTATGTAAACTCAATTTAGATTGCCAATAAGCCTAACCAATGTTGTCAAGGGAACATAAGAATTGATTCCTTTCTAAAGTACCTAACCACAATTGGGCATACAACTTTATTAAAGAACTAATATCATGATAATGAAACATTATAAGTTTACAGACCCTTCCTCTAGATCTACCCAAGCATTTCCTTATATATATCATAATTTATTAAGACTTTGTCTATGATTCTAAAACATAGATTCATATTTAGTGTGGAATTCAAGTATGCCATGCCTTCTTACTAAATCTATTAGCTCAGTCTATAATATATGGTTCTTCTTCCTTACCAAAAATATAGATTTCATATTTATGGTCTTCTTATAAAGCAAAGACAAACAGATTCATTTTATTTTATTTTAGAAGAACCTAATTAGATTGCTTCAAAATTGTCTCGAAAGCACATAAAGTAACTGATGCATTATTTTGTGTAAATTATGCAAAAATCTATCACAGTTATATGTTGGTTCTTGAGGTTATGTTCTCATATAAAGCAAGTATTAAGTCCATTAGTCAATTTTCTATAACAATTATGCAAGATATTGAACAATTAATTATTGACATGGGCAAATATGCACAGCCATTAGATTTTTATATAGAGCCTTATTCAATGATAAAGAGTGACATAAGTATTCATTGGTCAAAGTTTTAGGTAAAGATCTAAAATGTAAAATGTAGGATTAATCTCATGGCTCACTCTCAAGAACATTGTCAAGTTAAGCAGTGGACACCTTCCATTTAGTACACAATCATTTTGGGGTTCACAATAGCTATAATATCATTCCTATGTGCACATAATTCCAATACTTTTAAAATAGTCCAATTCTCAAAATATGAAATACTCACTCTAACCACTTATAACCAAATATGAGCTTATTGATAAGCAATGAAACATCAAAAGATACATTACCTAGTATAATTACATATGGGTCATCTCTTAACTCCAATTCAACAAAACCATTATATTAAGAGGCAATTGTCTCTTGGGTATTACAAAATCGTACTTATTATACCCCTCATTCAAAGTCACTTGATAGGTTCAATATAAAGATTCATTTTTAAGAGATAAATAAATATTTTATAAGCATATAAATACCCTACTTGTAGATTTGAAGTGGATTACCAAGAGTATCCATTTGCATCATTAAAATTTGTTCAATATAATTTTTGGTATGTGGTGACTGATCATGCAAATATTGTACACTCATAACGTATCCAGAGGCAATTGTCTCTCGGGTATTACAAAATCATACTTATTATACCCCTCATTCAAAGTCACTTGATAGATTCAATATAAAGATTCATTTTTAAGAGATAAATAAATATTTTATAAGCATATAAATACCCTACTTGTAGATTTGAAGTGGATTACCAAGAGTATCCATTTGCATCATTAAAATTTGTTCAATATAATTTTTGGTATGTGGTGACTGATCATGCAAATATTGTACACTCATAACGTATCCAGAGGCAATTGTCTCTCGGGTATTACAAAATCATACTTATTATACCCCTCATTCAAAGTCACTTGATAGATTCAATATAAAGATTCATTTTTAAGAGATAAATAAATATTTTATAAGCATATAAATACCCTACTTGTAGATTTGAAGTGGATTACCAAGAGTATCCATTTGCATCATTAAAATTTGTTCAATATAATTTTTGGTATGTGGTGACTGATCATGCAAATACTGTACACTCATAATGTATCCTCAACGAGGTTCGAGGGTGGTAGCCCCTGACAGCGGAGGTTTGGAGGTGGCATCCCCCGATAACAGGGGTCTCCTGTTAACATGTCAGGGTTTTCTTGCTAACACGTCAAATGAAAAAAATGACTTTGTGAAACTCTAATTCTAGAAGCTTCCAAAAAGCTTGTTATAAGCAGTTGGGATGTATGTTGCGATATGGCATTTGTGAGATTGTAATTTGCTTTGCACTGGATAATACAATCATTGGATGGTTGAGTTTTTGTGGATGTAGCCTGTATTGGGTGAGCCACGTTAAATTTCTATGTTGATCTCTTTTGTGTTATTCTTCATTGTTATTTTTGAATTATTTAATTTGCATATAATTATTAATGTTTATTGCTCCAATCTTTCTAAATCCTAACAATAGTGTGGTACGCATGTCATTAAATGAATCATTATAACTTATATTATGCAATCAAAACCTTTATTATATCTCTACTCATGATCCTATTAAAAGTATTATAACTAGCGTTTGCACCTCAACGAGGTGCAATGGTTACGCCGATAGCAGGATATACTCTGCCAATATATTGAAGGGCAGGGTAAAAAAGCGCAAGAAAATGTAAATTGTTTTTCTTAAGACTAACTATTTATAGCAAAAGTCAATTGATGATGGTTTCACAACAAGAATTTTGTTCACAATGAAAGAAGACCTGTAACTTCAAAGGTCGATTGGATTAAGTACAATTGTTGCTGGTTAATGATGTACCTTGTAACCGAATGTAACATAATCAAAAAATTTATAGCAAGCAGCATTATACAGGGAATATGTGCATTTTTGTATTAATGATTATTGTAGTATGAAGTGTTTCACTATTTTGTCAACCATGAGTTTAGCTTTTACAGGGAATAATTAATAAACAATTCAAAATATTTATAAAAAGCATTATACCAACATCTTGAATATCATGGATACAAGAAAGTTTAAACCTGAGAGAGATTAAAAAGATTTGAAGGAACAGTGACCCCAAACAATTTTGTAGTCTTCTGAGTAGCATAGTTGTTGCAAGCCCAAAAACAAAGGTTTGCAAGGTCAATAATCTTTGAAACCCTCTACTTTAGATTTTGCATGAACTTTACCTGAAATAATGTAGCTGTTGTCTAAATTGAAATATAACTATTTTAAATAAAAGAATATCCACAAAGAGGACCAAAATACAAATAGTTCTAACCTGAAATAGTAGGTCTTTGGGAAAGTCCTGAGTTTCTTATTCAGTTCCACTGAAAGTTGGAGGGTTAAGTCCGGAAGAATCCAATCTTCTGAAGCAAAGGGTTCAATATTTCCCAAAAGACTATACACAAGTACTGAAATTCCAATCCTATGCCAAGTCATATTAAAGTGATCAAACCCAAAATTGTAGTAGTTTTTCAGCCAAGCGATATCCAGCCAGTCATAGATAATTACTCCCACCCGACAAAGCTGTAAGAGACAAATGGGCTTCAGTGTCCTTCCATCTTCTGGCCTGTTAGATGATCCCCAAGAAAATGAGTAAGAACATATTAGTTGAAAGAAGGTAGAACTAAACTACCAATACATAGTATCATAGTCTGGATGTCCAAAAATCCTCTTCTTAAACCAGACCACAAAAATATTTACAAGTACAAACAAGCAAAACTCACTCAATCCCATCCAGGTAAACATGAGTTGTTCCATTGAGAGCACCTGACAATGAGGTAACACTCACCACCCAATCTTCAGACATGTTTTCATAGCCCTTGAATTTCTGCATAACAAGATAATTCAGAATCAACGAAGACAAGAATTGCTACTTCTTTGTGCACAGTACCAATGACTAACAAATTAAGAGTTGGTCCATGGGCATTTGACTACTTTTTCAGCCAGCATTTGTTGCAGGAGTCTAATTACTTGGGTGCTAGCAGAGTGACCAACAAAGTGTGCTGGATGGTCTTCATCCCACTCAGGATAATGGCCTGTGAAAATCCACACCATATTAATGAATACATTTGTACATGTTAACAATTACCTTTCTCTGGAAATAATCCATTAACATAACAGATTAAATATACCATGCTCATAAGTCTTGCCAAATTGAGCATGGCCATATTTAGCACTGTGCTCTTCTCCATAATCTACTGTTCCACCTTTTAAGTAGTAGAAAAGTTCCCGAGCCCTACAAATTTGTAAAAGCAACAGGAAATAAAGCTTTATGCTGGTGCAAAAAATAATGAAAATTATGCAATTCTGAGGCATATATTGATTTCATAAAGCAGACATGCCCTATATTGGAAAATAAATGAAAACTGTGTTTAACATACAAAACTGGACCTAAAAACAAATATAACACAGCTAAATTGGATGAGGATCTAACTAAATTATAAAATAAATCGAATATCTCTAAAAATGAATTGGTTTCAAGAACTTAAACCCAGACCAGATGTAGTAGATCAAAACTTGAGCCCAAAGCTGAAAATTGCTATATTTTATAGATCTTTTACTGGAGAACAACCCTGTTCCACAATCTTCAGTTTCATGTACAATTTGCATGGGTTTTAAGATGTATTATTCAGTGAACTACTTTGTCCTTCCAAAGGAAAGTGAAATGTAATGCAATCTTCGAGAGCTTATCAAAAGAAGGATACAACACCAAGAATTTATCTATACTCATTCCCAAGCATGTTAATTGGAATTCGAGTACAGCAAAGCTAATACAAAGACTCTAATCCAGATTACACGTGATCACAGCACAGACTACTGTTGAACAAAAATCCAAAATTCAAGCACAAATAACAAACTCAAGAATATCATGCAAGTCACATCAAATAAACATGGGCTTTCAACAACACCCAAAAAGCACTATACCAAACTAAGATGATAGAATAGAAGTTCACATGCATTGGAACTCAGAGGCACAAGGCTGCCTCACAATCAACAATCGTGAATTTGCAAAATGAAATTTTCAATCATACAACTGCATTCAGTTTTCTCTCACACACATACGCCATAGATATTTTTACATAGTATGTTACTTAGGGTCATTCTACTTGTAAATGTTTATACACATCAAACGACCAAGGTCTTCTATGGCGCGTCTATGTTCATACTTCTTTGTAGTCATGGTGGCGGTTTGAGTCCTAGCGAACAAGGACTTGAAAATAGAAGCTCAAATGTAAAGGAGGCCAGAGGACTAAAATTGCTCTTAAAATCCATAATATCAAATTGGAATTCTGAAGCATTCAGCAGCATTCAGTTCACATGCAATACAAACACAACTTCTGTCATTTTACTTGTATATGTCTATCTATAGCGAGAAACCTAAATCCACACTTAAGGGCCAAACCAAGGGCTTAAGTTAAAGCACTTATGTTCATTTGACCTTCTCTCCTCTCTCAAGAGGAACCTGCATTGGCAATGGAGATAGATAAATCATACAGAAGACCAAACAAATAAACAATTCAAAAAGTTAAGAAAATAAGACTATATTTGATTTTAAGATTTCAAAGAGCCAGCTTAATTAAGACTATATTCTATCATATCTGGGAACCACCTTACTTGACTTTCCCTTTATTACCATTTTTTAATCATATCTAAGAAGCTACCTTAATTGGCATTCCTAGAAAACAACATTTTTTTCACAGAATAATGATTTACAATGTAAACTTTCCCAGTAAACAACCTTTGTTTCATAACAGAATAATGATTTCCAGGGAAAGTCAACGTTTTATCGTGAACCCCTTGGTTATTATCAGTTTACTACAAATGGTCGCCGTCCAATCATGCACCCATTCTATGAAGCATTAATTTGAATAGATTGAAATCATCACAGAGTGCAATATTCATGGAAGATGTACAAATTCGATTGCTAAAAAGAAGAAATAAACTTTAGCTACTTCGAGAAAAACCAACTGGCATGAGTAAAGCTAAGTTCCACAACTTTTTTCCACGTGCTGCCTGCAAACACGACTGGCAAGTGTAAATCCTAATTCTACAACCCTTTCCCACACATCCCTGCCTATACGAAGATAGTAGCTTTGGAACAGGATATGGACATCCATCAACGCATAATGGAAGGGGGGAAAAAGAACTAAATCAGACATTACAATTAAAAAGGCTCTCGAAAACATGTCTGTAAATGTGGAAGCTTAAACAAGGCATAAGGGTTGTTTGACAGAATGACGCCAGGAGATGCGGTCTCATGGACTACAGTGATTGCAGGATATGCACAAAATGATTTTATTGAACAGCTTTAGAAACCTTCAAGAAAAAGCAATCGCCAGGAGTGAAGGAAAATCCCACAACCCTTAGACATGTATGCAAAATGCAAAGCATAGACAATGCATGGGAATTGTTTGACAGAATGCCTAGAAGGAATGTGGTCTCAAGGAATGCAATATTTGTTGGATATGCACAAAATGAATTTATAGAAACTGGTTAAACTTCTAAGCAATTACAATCGGTAGATGAAAAGCCAAATTTAGCATCCTTTTCCAATATCATTTTATCAACATTTGTCCTTCCATTGCATGAGTTATCACAGTATGGAAGTAAAAGCATGAAGGAATTCAATAACACAACAAAACAACTGTATCACATCATTTTGATTATCTTTCATTGGTATTCTCAAAAATATGAAGCCACGGTTCTGAAACAGACTCAATCGAGCATAAACCCTCATACCTGGAAACGCCTTTCAAAATGGTGTAGCAACATGAAACAAATGCAGAATGGCGAATTATTAAACCGAGAAATGACCATGTACAGGTCTGAAATGGATTGCAGCAAGATGTAGATGACTTCTAGCAATGTTAAACCCATACCCAGGGCTGCTAACCATCAGTCAACCCTTCTAATGGCGTAGAAAACTCTTCAAAACCCCCACGTGGCCCCTCATATTCTGCTCATGAGCTGATTCTGGACTGCTGCCCCCAACAAAATGAGGACCACGTCCCTGCTTTCGTTGTATAGACGTCTCTATGCAGGGTTTACACCAGCAAATTAAACCTGGGAAAAACACACACACCCAGAGGACCTCCTCTCTGAAGGAGATGCCCATCCCAAAGTGCCCCCTCCATTCGCAATTGATAATCTGGTCGATGAGTTGAGGAATATTAGGAGAGGGCTGAGCAGATGATTGTGTGGAAGCCATATTCAATGCTTACAGAAGGAAAGGCAAAGATAAATGAAAATTGATGTATTCCTCCTGTAGAACGGCAGGGGCGGGCTCCCAGCCATACCTGGTGACCAATGCATGTACTATGAGGGATGGCCCCCGTCAACTCCAAGGTCTCAGGATTGTGGTTGAAATGAATGCGCACGGAACAGTACGAGGACATCGGAGCACCCACAAACCGGCAGCGGAAAATCGAACATCAGACGAATCCGGTGGGATTCCCCACCCAGAATAGCCTATTGGCTAAATATTGTTCATACAATCAAGATCGACATGGGCTAGTTTAATAATATCATTTATAATGATCATAAGTCTTCTACAAAATTAAACTTCTCCGATTGAACATTAATGAAATCCCAAACCAAGCACTCATAACCATTATAATGGGTTAGGAGGAAATTCTTCGGCATAAAGAAAAAGACATACAATGATTATCTCAATATTAATATTATCTTGGTGAAATTTCTATGACAGAAATAATTATATATAAAGTTTCTAATCACAAATAAAGAGACCTCAGCAAGACTTGCACTCTGAATCCATGCTCATACCATCTATGTCGTTGTATGAATTCAAGAGTCTCTTCATGGTTGCTCAGAAGCTGCTCAAATCAATTAATAAAATTCTATACTGAATCATCTTTCCATACCCACACAGTTCTTTACCCACATCGAAACACTCATCATGTAATCTATGCATTCCATGAGACCACGTTTTGTGATCTTTCTCCAAATCTGTGTGTGACCTTCCTTTACATTTTCTTCTTATGTTATTGCATGTGCTTTTAATCTCCTCATGTCCTAGCTTCTTCTCCATCTCTTCTCGTGTCCCTCAGTCTTCTCTTTCGCATGCCCTTTCCTTTCGCATTCTCTCTGCCTTTTCTTTTCTCCCTGCACGTTTATTTTTCCTTCCTTCTCCATGTGTCCCCTCTTATTGCATGTGCTTTTAATCTCCTCATGTCCTAGCTTCTTCTCCATCTCTTCTCGTGTCCCTCAGTCTTCTCTTTCGCATGCCCTTTCCTTTCGCATTCTCTCTGCCTTTTCTTTTCTCCCTGCACGTTTATTTTTCCTTCCTTCTCCATGTGTCTCCCTCTTCTTCTCACTTTCCCACACCTTCCTCTGCATTCCATTTAATGCCTGGGAAACAGGCCCATATTGTAGCCCATGCTTCATTAAATAATTTCTTGACTGCTTCACCCCATCTATTTCCCTATTCCCAATGCCATTTTTTTAATTTTATTTTTTTTGTCCTATGCCTAGCCTCGACCACGGGGATGTGACACTTTTGTTGTTAACAAATGTCATGTTGAATTCGACAAGCAAGGACACTCTCAGATAATGCTCTCGAAGTTCACAAATTTTTGGGGATGCAAGAAGAGCATTAAAATTGAAATTGAAGCCACATTAAGGAACTAGGAAAGACATCCTATAATGCCAATAAGCAATTTGAATTGATCCATGGCAAATGTTAGAATCTGAATTTCTGATTTGTGGTTCTTTGGTACTATCAAAATTTTCCATATCAGTTTTTTTGAACGCCAAATGTGAGGATCCCAAACCCATCACCTAAGTGGAGGCATTCTCACAAGTTCTAAAAGATCTCATGGAAAACTATCAAATTGTAAAACTGAATCACAACCGAGAAGTACTTTGAAACCAAAATTTCATCAAATGCATGTCAAACCATGAAAGTCTTCATATAAATAGTTAATCAAAAAAGATATTTCTTCAAATAGATATTAACAAACACAACACAAATATAAAAGTCTAAGGGCCTTTGGAAAGCGTAATCTATTGGTAAAATATTAATAAAGAATCTCGCCAAATTAAAAGTTTGCTTGCAAAATAAGTAAAAGTTATGTTCATAGGGACATAAATTGCAAACATTAGTACAATGATCTTAAAATATCTATCTACAATGTTCAAGCACAGTTACAAATCTCTCTTTACAAGTTACAAATTTGATTGCTATGCTCCAGGATTATTTAGAAACTAACAATGATCTTAAAATATCTATCTACAATGTTCAAGCACAGTTACAGTTGGTTGACGGATAGACATCTTGCTAAGGAGGCTGCTTCTTGGAGGCTATGGAGAGTATTCTGCCCTTTGGACATTGAGCTGCTTAGACCTTCTTCTAAATGGCTGTTGACTAATGGTTCAAGTTTTGGTTATGAGTGGTGTTCTAAATCTTCTTCGAAGAGAGATTGTAATTGTTGGAGTTTTGTTGTTGTTACAACACATTTTGCTATTGTAAAGCTGTTTATTATTACAGTTGTAGCAGCATGCTTTACCTTATGTCATGATGGTCTAGAATTGTTGTTTTTGTTGCTGCTGTAGCAACTTGTCTTGCTACTTGTGTATGACCTAATGGTGGCCTATTTGACCATGTATTCTCGCTGATGTAATTTGTTTTTTTTTCTCTTCTTTATCTAATTAAAAAAAAAAAAAAAAATTAGTACAGATGTACTCAAGGGCTTATCTAAGAAAATCTCAACAATTAAAAAGTTTTTGGATATTGATTGTGTTTGAATTTTTTCATCAAATTCAGAAACAACAAATTATAAGCATTACAGATTGTAGAAATCTCATAACATTAATATATATAGTTGTATTATTCCCACTTGACTGCTTTTAATCTGTCACCAAATACTAGCTTTTAAGATAAGTCAACAACTAGAAGACAAAACCGGCACTGGTTGGCCACTACCAGATCTAGACTAACAAGTATTTAGTAACAGACACATCTCAAGCACGATGTTATAAAATAAAATACTAATCAGTAAATTTTTGGCTGCATCTATTTCCCCACCGGTTCATAGCTAGAATTTGAAGGGGAATCCGTAAGTGTATGAAGTCAAACTGGAACAGAGGCTGGTGTGAAATGCCAAGCAATTGGAATGCATTTGTATCCTAGAATCCATAGTGGCATGAGCATTATAATAGCGTTCAAATCATGGTTAAGTTTATGGAATATTATTTCAAGACTCTGATACTTGGCTAAACTTAAATTAGAAAGGTATTCTTGCAAGGGACAACAGAAACATGATAGAAACTGGAATGAGTTTTTGTTAAATTTTTAAGGAAATCTTTACTCTCTTACTCTATGGGAAGAAATGAAGACTCTTGAGAATAGTGAGATATGCCCAAAGAATGACATGATTGATCCTACCTTCCAAGCATCTAAAGAAAATGACCTGACTATAGGAATTTTGGCCAAAACTGCATGAGGTTATATTTTCATAGCAATAGAGTTTGCAAATTGTTTATTGCAGAGATTGATACGATAAAAGAAATGGTTGGATGGATCTTGATAACAGAAGAAGCTTCAAGCAATTGAGAATATAAAGTACAAAGACACTTGATGCAAAGATGAAACTATCCTAAGAACCAGTGACCCCTTCAGATTTACAAAAAATTATCTTAAATTTAAGAAACCCAAAGAAAAAGGTTTGCAAATGAACAAATAGAACAAATTTTGTGCCAAATAAAATGGTTCTTTAATCCTTATAACAGAGGTTTAATAGAAATAAAGATCACCAAATGGGATGAGCTCAAATGGTTAATCAACAGGGCTTTCATAATGGAGGCCCATGTTCAAATCTCATGTTACATGCTTAAAAATGATTCATGTACAACTGATGAATCAATAAACTAATGCATCCAATTCTGGGTGTGGTGTACCCAACAGATGAGGCCAGATGCAAGTCTTGGGTGATTTGACTGATGAATCGTGACAACTGACACCTAAGCCTAAGGTCACTCTGCAAAGAGATACAATAAATCTATCAAAAAATAATGTAAATAAAAATCAAAACAATAAGAGAGTTGTTGCGGTATTAACTAGGTTAAAAACAAAGGTATGGTTCTTCCAAACAGAAATAGAAACTTTTCCAAGAGTTATACCTGATGGATCTCTGACCAGGTGACAAAATAATGGGTAAAGAAGGCATTGCCTAAAGTGGATAACTGATGTCTGCATCTGTCGGGACACTAAACAAAAGCCCACAACCTAGTTATGGTAATTTGTCAAAGAATCATAGGGCAAGGAAGAACTATCTGGTAGAATGATTAAATAAGAATACTAAAGAGATTGCGTCAGTTTGCTACTCTCATTTAATAAACTAGACTAATTGAGGATAACCATCTCCTAATGGGAAAAAGATGTTAATAGGCTTTGCGACAAGTACTGACATAGACTATAACACTAAAAAGCTGAAACACAAGCACACCTAATCAAAATTTCAATAGAAAAATACGAGATGTTGTTTCTCAAGGTTCCACACTAGTCAAAGACTGGGATATTTTAACAAGCAACTTAGACAGTGCAAAAGTTGGGAGATAATCTTCTTTCATATGTGGCTGACTTGATCCCAACTGCACATGATTTTTATGCCCTCAAATAATGACTATAAATGCTACATCCGCTCATTGATCAGTTTTACATCTTTCTTATCGTAGTCCTGTTTTAACAAGAACTCAGTTAGATCAGATTGTGAAAGTTTTCCCTGGTGCTTTCGGGTAAAAACCTATGCTTCTTATCTCAAAGGATCCCAGAAGTTTTTAAGCAAAATCTTGGTTCTTTTCAGCTCCTTGAATGTTCCTAAAGCTACAGATAAAATTAGGCATCCCTTAAAAACCCAATATGGACATTTTCGAAGTGCATATATATACACCATTCAGTGTGTGCAGAGACAATGTTTAAAAAATGATATGCTCGTCCCTCGTACTAAGGCGTGGTCCGTTACGTGAAAACACTCGGTGTAATTAACTAGCTGTTAGGTTTGAAAAACTTGGTGATCCAGCAATATTTGAAATGTGAAAGAAAGAGAAAGGCAGGCAAATATCAAAGTACATATTTTAAAACATGTAATTAGCTTTTGAAGGAATGATTCAATGGTTAGAAGTTGTGTGCAGCATTGAAGAACCTTTCAACTAAAAAGGTCTCCAATATACTATTTTTATTAAATTTAAATTTAAGAAAAACGAAACACTAGCAAGACAAAGAAACAAATCATATTAAAAACTAACCTGAACAAAGGCAATTAGAATAACCAATGTACAAATTATATACCTGGTTTTGCATCAGGAAACTCAAGTGGCTGTGTATGGATGATCCTATGATCTAATGAGTTCTGGTGAGATTTTATTCTTGTTTTATCAAAAAAATTGTCTCCGTGGCATATAAAATCTTAGGGAAGCTGGCATGCATGTTACAACTATATTATTGACTTGAATTCAGATGATACGATAAACTAAAAGGTTGTTTAACCTAGGTAAGTTAGAAACATACAAGACAACTTAAAACCAGAAATACTTTTTCGAATTTCAAGGTTAACCCGTCTGTCAGTGGTATTTTGAATGGATCTCTCTAACTCATCTATGAGTGTCCTCGTTGCTTGTGGATCATAGAAAGCCTTGCCAGGATCATCTAAAGCAGACACACCCTTCTTAGGTAACAATATTCTGACTAGAGAGGAGGATCTGTTTAGTTTATTAGAGATGAAATCAGAAAATTTCTTGTTCTCCTCTACGCTAGTTTGCAAAAGAGTTGTCTTTTGAAAGAAGGCTAAATTAGGTTTGAAAAATGTCTTCCAGACATTAGAAAAACCAGAATGTGACCAATAACTCTTGACATTATTAGATTTTAGGGTTGAGTTAATCTAAATCACAACAATCAAGGATTTTTGCTGCTAAAAACTTTGGGACATTCTTTTTCCCAAAGTCAACTCCAATTCAGGGGAAGTTGCAAAATAAAATAAATGAACAATAATAGTTGCTTTGCTATCGAATTGAAAGTGAAGTAGCATTGCATAAATCCTTTTTTTCTAAGAGCACTTCAAAAAGATGAAAGCCAAAGAACAAGAAACATATAAGAAGATGGAAGAAGAAAATGTATTGAGGAGAGTTCATTCTTACTTGGTCATTGTGCACATGAAACTTCCGGTGACTGAGATGAGTGGAATTGTATCTTTACGTCCAAAGTTAACCATATCCAAGGCCCTTACACTGACACCTCCCACAACAAAATCAGCAACTTCAATGGTAGTAATGTCTAAAACACCCTGCAAGTATCATCCACAAGAGAAAAATTATATTCATCGAATTTCATTATAATTGTTTTTAATTTCTCTAAAGTAATTTGTTTAAAAAGTCCACCCATATTTTGGGTTCCAACTCCTCACAATGTAATTCAGGAATAATAATTGTATCATATATTCATACAGATTTATTTGGTTATTAAATAAACTGATGGCAACATAATTCTGCAGCATTGTTTTGACTTTTGAGAAATAGATGATAAAGTTATAAAAATAAATGCAGTTGTACAAGTTTTAACATGAAATATAAAATACCTGTAAAAGACCTCCTGTCACCAACTCTTCCATGGCTTTTCCACCAACTCCAGTAGCATGAAATACCACTATTTCGTAGCCTTTTGCATCTAAAACATCTTTCACGACATTCACACATGGTGTTGTTACTCCAAACATAGTCATGCCAATACTCTCTCGTTGATCTTCCTTGATTGATGCACTCATTCCCATGATTCTGCCAGCAATCATCCCTGCAGCAGCTTGCTGTAGCATTCGACAACACAATCCTGCTTACATTATTAAGACTGCTCAAATCCAATACCGAAGGCAGCAATATCAGATCAGGTGTCCCAATATAGGGGGATGTCTGGCCACTTGCCACTGTGGAAACAATGAACGTTGCCACTCCCAGAGAAAGGGCCCTTAGAGGAGGAGCAATGTAAGAGGTGCACTGACTTCCTCCAATCCTAGTGCCTCCCTCTAACCCCCCTCCATATGGGCTTTCATCAAAAAATGTTGAAGAGCTGTGCCAATCACCAAACCTCCTTGTGCTCTATAATTTTCAAAGGTAGACTGCAGTGGTGTTTCAGGGTGGCAGGAAAGAACCGCCTATCTGGTAACAAATGCTCTTCCTTTCAGGCATATTTGTTCTTCTAGACCAACAAAAATATCCACAATTTTCACCTCTGGCTGAGAACTCCTTGAAGAAAAAGTAAGAAAATTCATCAAACACTATCCAAACAATGAAAGAAATCACATGCCAATTAAGAAAAAAAATGTCCCATGGTTTATAGTCTAACAGGTTCAGAGATGCACTTGGAGGAGTGTTATGCAGGTTAAAATTCCCCTATCCGAATCAAAGCAGTCCATGGCCATGGCCCATGACCCCAATGCACATAACACGCATTTCTTAAAACACAAAAAGGAGAAAGAAACATCGGCATCGTTTAAGACCAGGAAGAAGCCATCTTCGAATTTACATGTAGACACCTTAAGCGACAAATCATAGTCGAAAGAAAACTTGGATTCAGTGACAAAGGGTTCAATCCGCAAAGTTACGTCATATCCATGACGATATCTCCTAATGACTATAATTAAATGTAATGTACTTGTACCCTGTTTCAAAATGATGTCTCCAGTATGTCTCCTGGTGACTACTACAAACAGTAAATCAAACAGCCAGGTCACATAACGTGGTTTTGTGTTCTCTTTTCTAGAATGGCAAAGGAATTTATCTGATCTGATATTCTCAGTCATCACAAGATGGCAGCTCCAAACTCAAACCCGAGTTTCGTCTGAATTTATATTTCAGCAATTTCCAGACCAACTAATTCAATTGGTTTTCATTCATACAATGCCTACCCCCAAGGTCAAAACAGAGCAGCTAAGTGAAAGGCTAAACCAACATTTGGGGCTGTTCAGAAACATTGATAACACACCTGAATCCAAGAAGAGAACAGGGTTGGTGCAGATCCAAGATAAAAACAATGACATGTATAACTTGAGATTTTCAAGATGCCCAGAAAAAACTTGAATTTATTATTTTCTTCATACATACAATTCCCTAAGCAATCCAATGTCAACAAGAAAAGCCCAGGTATGGTAGATAAGTGATACGCAAAAACAAATTGTCAAAGTAAAAACCAACAGCTGTGTCTGTTGGTCCTAAGTAATAAACCCAATGGAGAACACGGGTTGTCCTAAATCATGAAAAGGAAAACGAAACACGGGTTGTACATACATTTAAGGATGACACCTGCAAGAAGGTTAACAAAGCATATTGCAGGCATTTTGAAAGAAACTGGAGCTCCTCTCCCTTTGTGTCAGCTGTTCCGATGCAGAAAACTTTGGGGCATTGTTTACCATCATCCATTTTTCTTCAAAGCTAATCTAATTATGCAGGGACCTAATTCACAGGGTGAAATGCCAACAGAAATAGATGTATAGGTGGAGCAGTTATAGAAGGTTGATGGCTACTGTGAAATCATTTAACCGGTGCAATGAGTTAGCTTATTATCTCTCATGTTCAATCCATTTGTGCCATTGTTAGACTTCAAAATCCAAGATCTACATCATGAATGAGATACTATTTGAAATTGTACCACTTTTAAAATCTTTCATCCTTTTTCCTAAATATGAATTTTAGAGCAGCTCATTCGCCATGAAAATAAACCATCTCCTACAGTATGGTATGGCCGTTTACAAAGGAAAACTCCCTAACAGAGGCCCAAATAACGGCCGGGCTTATCTCACTCCGAGGTTTGAATTCCTACATGGCTCTGGAGCCCTCTCTTACACCGTTCTTCTTGCTCTGTTTGCCGTTGCACTCCTCTGACTCTCGGCAGTCACGGTCACTGCAACGGCTAAAACTTCAAATTTAAAAAAAAAAATGTCTTCCGTCCAATCCAGCTGTCATACTCATTGATAATAAAACTAACGGTTAATTTTGAAATTCGATTTCGAAGCTGCGTTTCCCACCCAATCCACTAAAAGCAGCAACAAGACGATTTCCTCCGCTCAAGATATTCCTTTTCTCTAGATTACGGTGGAGAAAGAAACGGTGAAGCCTAGTGGACTTAGCCATCTAGGGGAGAGGGCCCAAAGTAGGGTGGGTCAACTTTGTAGGTCCACGTGGACCTAAAAAAATTAAAAATTAGCCCACTATGTCACCCTGCCATATGTGCATTGGTCTATATATATATTTTAAAAAAATGATCACCCTGCCACCTGTCAAGCACATTTTACGCCGACGTGTCGAAAATTGGTCGATTTTTCCCTTCGCCCAAAAGTGGAGCCCACCGACCTCCTTAATTGGCAAGCCCATCTACGTTCATTGGATCGGACGGTTGTGTGTACAAGACAACCTCGCCACCCCAAATCAGCAGTTTAGAGCATTAAATGCTCGTCACCTCCTTTGTATCCTCCACTGACCAACTTGTCTTATGCATTGCTTCACATTTACTTTGTTTGTTCGGCTCGTTATTCGGAGATCAAGGTTCATTCAATGCTTCACATTCTCGCATATCCCACTGAGTGTCATTCCTTTTGTTTACAAACATTCTTGAATGTTTGTCTCCTTTCACATCAAAACTTGTTTGGCTCTCCACGCTTCATTGTTCGGCTCTTTGCGCTTCTTCATTCAGCTCTGGACTCTCAGCAGCTCCCTTTCTCATTCAGGGGAGGTTTACTACCTCACTCAACCTCTACCGGTCTCAGTGATTACGACATTATTCTGCCATGCACTTTGTTTCTAAAAAAAATTTATTTGGGAGATTTTTTCTTTAAATCCGATGCATAGGATAAAATGTGGGGAGGGTTTCAATGGTTTTCTTTTCCTCTATACTTGTCTATGCACTCCTACTATTCCCTTTTTCATTGCATGGCGTTTACTCTGCATTGTGTTTTTCATATTTGCTTCCTTATACGAAATATGAAATGGGTTTTACTGGTTTAAAATGGTTTTTCATTACTATTAGACTTATTCGAAGAAATATGGAAAGGGTTTGACTGGTTTTTAGCCATGCATTTGTTTTCATGTGTTCGTCATTGCACAAACTTTAAATCTACAATTTGCTTTTTACATTTGTTTGTTATTCCAAAATACGGAAATGGATACAATATATTTGCTTGTTACCATGAGATATTCATACGGTTTTAATGTTTATCATTTCGAGGGTTTTTGCCATGCACTTGCATTCGTGTCTTCCTCATTGCACATATTTTAACTCCACAATTTGTTTATAATATTCTCATGTTATTCTGAAATACGAAAATGGTATGACTAGTTTTCATTTCGAAGATATTATGACATGTTTATGTATTATTTTGTTCTTCCATGCACAATAGTAATGTCTGCGAAATAAATTATTCATTTCATTGATACTACCAAACATGGAAAGGGTTTTAGTCATTCAAAATTACAGGTTTTTTCACCTTCACAATGCACAAACTTTAACTCTGCAATTTCCCTTTAACATTTGTTTGTTATTCCCAAATATCAAAATGGATACAATATATTTTCTTCTCACTAGGAAATATTCATACGGTTTTAATGTATATCATTTTGAGGGTTTATGTCATGCACTTGCATTCGTGTTTAACTCTGCAATTTCCTTATAATATTCTCATGTTATTTTGATATATGAAAATGGTATGACTGGTTTTCATTTCGAAAATATTATGGCATGTTTATGTATTATTATGTTCTTCCATGCACAATAGTGATGTCTGTGAAATGCCTTTTTCATTTCATTGTTACTACCTGTTGGAAACTTGTAGCTAATTAAAGACAATTTCCATATAACCCAAAAAAAATCTATGCATCTAAGTATTCAGAATTCACATGCAAGAGAATAGACAACATACCCATGAAAATATGACACAAGATATACCCTGGGAAAACCCTCAAGAGAGAAAAAACCTAGCGTCCAAAAGCATCCATCTCTCATGTATTATTCAACAATAAAGATTACAATACATCTTCAGAGTCTCCATGAACACCATTGAAACAACAAGCCTTCTCCAAGCAATCCATGCGAACAAGCATGCAACCACACATCATGTGCCATGCTTCAAACCCTCACAAATGCTAACCAAAGCTAACATGCAAAATTGCATCCCTCAATAACTACCTTTGTGGTTGCTTTTATAGAAGCAAGATCCCACAAACCACTAAGTGGTATTACACAAAACCATGTGACTAAAACCATGAGATTACTAAACTCTGTCCCCTTATTTAATGTTGGGTACTTTATTTATTATTTTTTCTCAATATTAAATAATTACATTTTTACAACTTAACGTATGTCCCAATGTTACATGCAACATTAAGTGGTCTCAAGAATAATTAAATAAATACATTATTGCAAGGTGTACAACACACATTTTCCTAACACTACCGAACATTGGAAAAGGTTTCACTAGTTCAAAATTATAAGGTTTTCTAGCATGCACTTGTATTCCCCTCTTTCACATTGCACACTCTTTAACTTTGCAATTTGACTTTAATATTTGTTTGTTATTCCCAAATATGAAAATGGATTCCCTTGATTTCATTCCGAAGTTAATATGCCATGCAAATATATTATTTTGTTCTTATATATGTATTTGTCTTTCCATACATATATATACATATTGTGCATGGAATAACAAAATAATACATAAACATGGATAATGTTTGACTGCTTCACAATTACAAGGTTTTCTACCATGCACTTCTATTCCTGTGTTCGAAATTGCACAAACTTTAACTCTGCAAATTGCGTGTGATAATTTTTTGTTATTCTCAAATATGGAAATTGGATTTGCTTGCTTTCATTTCAAATATTTTATGCCATTTCGAATATAGATATATATATATATATATATATATATATATATATATATATATATTAGCCCACCATGTCACCCTGCCACTTGTGCATCAGCCCATATTGGTTTTTTAAAAATATTGATCACCCTGGCACTTGTCAAGCACCATTTCAAAATTAACCCGCCACGTCGCCCTACCACTTGTGCATGGGAGCCAGCTAAATCCTAGACAAAAAGCACCTATGTACATACAAAAACGCATGAAAACATACATAACGACATACATGGTACCATACATAACATGAAGAGACGGTGTAGTGTGGGGCCCGCCAGATGGATGATAGAAGTGACGGAAACGCCAATGGAAGGAAAGGGCACGAGAAGTGAGGAGGTGTCCCATCGTTGATAATACGCCATCATTTTTTTGCCTTGTGTGAGAAGGTAACTATTAGCGCGGGAGGGGCGGTGTGGACAGGGGGTGCTGCAGTTTAAATTGTTGGGTATTGTTCACTTGGAAAACCCGCTATGCTTCAAGTATTCTCATTTTGTAGGTTGAAATTGAAACGTTGGAGAGTAAGGGCACACTGCAGGCAGGGGGGAGGACCAAGAGAGTTGAGGTGAGGTGTTTCTAACTGACTATATGCTATGTTGAAGGTTTTTATGTATTGTTTTATGAATTTTTGTATTGTTTGATGTGTTGTTAAAACTGTGGGAATGTAATGAAATGTGGATTTATTTAAAGTTGTGTTTTTGTTCAAAGCTTTTGTTATTAAAACACCCATTGAGTTGCAAGTGAAAGGTTGTAGAGCAAAGGGAGACTGCAAAAAGTGAGTTGAGGGGTTTTTAATAATTTGGGTTGTTAGTTGTAAAGGGGTTTAAAATGTAATGAGGGTTTTTATTTGTAAATTGTTTTCAAACTTGAAGTGGGTTTAGGGTTTTGTAAAACCCAGTATTTTGCATCTTAGAATTTTAAAAAACAAAATGAATGTCTTTACAAGCTTTTGTTATTTAGACCTTAGGAATGTAATGAAAGACAGTGTTTTATAAACACCCATGAGGGTTTTCCATTTCATTCATATTAGAGTGATAATTGCAACTACAAATTGTATTTGTTTGTCATGGCATTCCAAGAGGCCAAATTTGTTTGAGGCATTTTTTCAAACAACTCACTGCCTTGTCTATGAAAGCATATTAGTAAGCATAATAGTAAGCAATAACAGAGACAAGGTAGTGAACAGTTTGTAAATTGCCTCAAAGAAATGTGGTGACAAACCATAGACAAGGAAATGAACTATTTGTAAGTATGATTTCTTATGTATGGCTTGCCATTGTGTTTTGGCAAACATATACTCAACTCACACTGTGTTTTCCAAATTGCAATCACACTATGTATGTATATGGTTGTTGGAAAACATCGTGTGTTTACTATGAAAGCATAATAGTAGATTTGGATTGTCACATGGCATTGCAACACCATGGTGATTGGGATAACATGATAAGCCATAGACAAGGCAATGAACTGTTTGTATGTATGATTGCTTATCTATGGCATGCCATTGTGTTTTGGGAGACATATACTCACCTCACACTATGTTTTCCAACTTCCAATCACTATGCATGTAATGGTTGTTGGAAAACATTGTGTGTTTTTTATCAAAGCATATTAGTAGATCTGGAGTGGCATGGCATTCAAACACCATGGTGATTGGAATGAGATTGCTTGTGAATTGTTTCTATGTATGATTGCTTATATAGGGCATGCCATTGTGTTTTGGTAGACATACTCACCTCACATTGTGTTTTCCAACTTGCAATCACACTATCCATTATCTTATATGTATTTTACCATTTACTTTAGAATGTTATAGATATTTTATGGTCTATGGTTTCATTAAAGCTAACAACAAGAATCCATTGCACATTGTGTTGTGTAAGCTTCCATGCATCATACCATAATCATTGTTAGAAGTGTATTCTTTGTTGTGTACTTGAATGTTTTTGTTCTATTGCATTTTTATTCTTTTTGGGGGGTTGCAGACTGCAAGGTAACCCATAGTGATCAGGTAAGATTGAGAGACCATTTTCATTGTTTGTTTTATTGCTTGCATTAGAATGACAAGATTAGTATTAGTATTAGATTTATGTGATAACTCTGGAACTTTATGGGCTGAGAATTGGGAAGCAACCCATATCCTCCTAGGTAAGATTCAAAGATTGTCTTAAGTATTCCGATTCATTTCTTCCATTAGAATGAAATGATTAGTCTTTTGAAATAAATCTACCATTTTATGCAGTTAGTTTACATTGCTTTTCCTTGATATTGTTATTTCCTCTCTGTGCCATGTATGCAAAATGATCGCAGGAACTAGTCTCAAGTGCATTTATAAACTAATTTAAATAATTTTTTTCCCTCTCTTTTCCAAACAACACACCGTTTGTTGCATATTTCATGTTTGAATTGCTAGAAGAAATTTGTAAATCAGGAATACAAATATGCAAGTTTGACATCAGAGCTTATAATATACTTGCTTTGTTGTATCAATATGGAGTTTGATTTTAAAGGCATGTTAAGCTCAAACTAGGTTAATCCACAGGTATTTCTAATCTTCAACTTAATATACATATCCAATATGTCCATGCGTGAGGGTATACACTATAATAAATATTGACTATTTTATACTGTTACATGCTATTGATTCCCAATTATGGTCCTGTTTTACATGCCAGGAAAAGTAGGTTTCCACAACCTGACAGAAGAAATTCCTAAAATATATGTTCCATTTGTCTTTGTCATATATGATAACCTTGTTTTATCTTTTGGCATAGAAATGATTTTCTTGTGATATGGATGGTACAACAACGATGTAGAGTATAATTGTGGTAATGATTGAGGACATAACTTGTTACAAAATTGTTTGATGGAAGGTCATCTTGATATCAGGTTTGGGTTGCTACAGTACTGACTTAATGGATTTATGTTGTAGAATTGTCATAATACATATTACTACGTTTTTTAATTTTATATGTTTGATTCTAAAGTTACGTAATTTTTGTTGGCAAAAGTTGTCTATTTGAACAAGTGCATAGCACAGCTTTTTATTTTTTATTGAATAAAAGCTATTGAGAAAAATACAAAGAACCATGGCTATTCTCAAATAATAGCCATAACTAGTACAACTAGATAGCAACCATCTAATTAAGATACATATTAGCCCTCTAGGAAGGGAAAAATGAAAATAGAAAGAACAATAAATTTGTCACATACCAAATGGGACTGAAGCAAGAGAAAACTGTAAACTGAAATAGTCCCAATTAAACAGTAACCAATTGAAGCATTCAATTGCGTAGGTTCTCATATCTGCTTTGATATCCAATTGATCAACCATGTGGTTCATAGTATGATGTATGTCCTTGAATCATTGATAATAGGATTTGTTCAAACATCCCTCAATACAACAAAGAATTATCCAAGTAGGTTCAGTCTAAGCTGACTTGCAGTTCTGAACAAGGATCATGGAGGCTTAGTGTATGACATCTCCAACCTAAGGCATAGCACAAAGTTAATGGATTTTTTTTGTAACTAGTATCATAAGGGTATTATTTCAAGTCCTAGAAGGTCAAATTTGTTACTTTGTACACTGTAAATTTTTCAATTTACGATGGATTTGCATTGCATCAAGACAATGATAGATGCCATGAACAGATCTTAGTCAACTTGATTAGCTGATTGCATACTCTTCAAGATAAGGTGGACAATACTATATAAAGGTCAATTTACGTAGACAAGGTAATGAACTATTTTTTTGTATGATTGCTTATCTATGGGTTTCCACTGTGTTTTGGTAGACTGGTGCAGGAGCACCTGAGTTGGAACACCTGGCAAGGTTTAAGCTTTGAAGTTTTTGGTTAATGTTTAATTTTGTTGTGTAAGGTCATGTAGACCATTAGAGGTTACCTAGGGTTGTTTTTGCTCAGTTGGAAGGAGGTTAACAAGAGTTAAGTAGTTCTAACTCTTCATTTTGGATAAATTGTAAAAATTGCCTAAGTGTTTGAAAACACATTGGGTTTTACAAAAGTGCATTTTTAGGTCATCTAAGCCTCGACCCAAGAAGAAAAATAGTTTGGGAGGCATATTTAAAGGTGGCCTCGACCTTTGTGCAAGGTTAGCAAATTTTGTACAGACTGTGTTTCCAGAAATTAAAGAAAATAACATTGAAAAGGCAGTTTTACTGTATTTTTGTGCTGAAACTGATCTTTAATGGCGTGATTCAGTTATTTTACTATGTGTGGCATGTAGTGTGAGGCTATTACAATCTTGGAAAGCCTTTTTTTTTTTTTGTTGTGTTTTTTTAACTGGCATTTGTAAATACTTTAAATTTATGTGTTTTTTGGTCTGAATCAAGCAACTTGGAAAGATGGAGGCTTATAGCACCTTCCCACTGTACAATTTGTACAGCTTTTTGGGAAATGTGCCCTACCTCCATGCTTGTAAATATGGTAGGAGTTAGTTTGTTTTTGGTTGCAGGAGTCAAAAGAAAGGCCTTACCCTAGGCGAGACAGTGAGAACCCGGCTAGGAAGGGCTTGAGGACAGCATGAATAATTTGTAGGGGAGTGAAGTTTTTTTAAGAAATTCCTTTTTGAGGATTTAGGGGAGTGTCTTGGCTCTGCATGGTGACAAGGAAGAGCCTTTAACGGTTCATTTGAATGAAGAAATTTTCACCAGTCTTGAATCAACCTGAGAAAGCTAAGGAAACCCTAGCTTCTTGACCAATTGGGTGTCTGGACAGCTTACGGCTTGAACAGTCTTGAAATCACAAGAATCCTGGAGGTGAGGGCATGTGAAACATGTTTCCCAAGCAAAGAACTAGGTTCCTTGGTGGGTTTAGGTAGGAAAAACATTTTTCCCCTGTTCAGTGACCTAATTGGGGCTCAAGGCTACTAGCCTTTCAACCTCAAGAAAAGCACTTTCTTGGAAGCGATGGAGAACTAGTGAATGGAGGTTGATTAGGAGCCTTTATCTAATGATTTTTGAAGCCATGGAAGTTTTTCACACCCTTGCAACAAGATTAGGGAGTATTTGGAGATGAGCTAGTCTTTAAGAGTATTAAGGGCTAGGAATTGCATGAGGGGAAAAGCACCAAGTTTGGGCTTGGTTTATGGATTTGAATTGATAGCAGGGTTGGAAAATGAACTAGGGGTGCCTAAATAGTAGAGGACCTACAGGTTGAGTGGTGGAGGAAGTGACACCAAGGGGTTACCAAAGGTGAGACCCAGAGCATTGAGATTGTGATTGTCTCAATCCAACCCTGTCCCTATCATAGACAAACTCACCTCACACTATGTTTTCCAACTTCCAATCGTATTGTGCATGTATATGCTTGTTGGAAAATATTGGGTGTTTACTATCAAAGCATGATAGTAAATATGGATTGTTATGGAATTGCAACACCATGGTGATTGGAATGCCATGACAAGCCATAGACAAGGAAATGAACTGTTTATGTGTATGATTGCTTATCTATGGGTTCCCACTATGTCTTTGCAAACATATAGTCACCTCACACTGTGTTTTCCAACTTGGAATCCTATTGTGCATGTATATGGTTGTTGGAAAACATTTGGTGTTTAGTACAAAGGCATAATAGTAAATATGGATTGTCATGGCATTGCAACACCATGGTGATTAGAATTCCATGACAAGGCATGGAGTAGGAAATGAATTGTTTCTATTGTTTGTCTATGGCTTGTCATGGCATTCGAAGATGATGGTGGTGGAATGCAATGAAAATCCATATTTTCAATTATGCTTGGATACATTTTTTTCAACAATGGATATTTACTATTTAGCCATAGTGTTTGAAGCCATCAGAATCCATATTTACTATTATGCATTGATAGATTTTTTGCAAGCATGTGTAGCTTGTTCAAAAGAACCTATTTTAGGCTTTTAGCCAGAGAAGCAAGGCAATGAACTGTTTGCTAGATTTCCTTCTTAGACATGAATGAAAATTGTGGTAGCATAGTGAAATATTTCATAAAATGCCTCAAAGAAATCTAGCCTCGTGGTGATGGAATGCCATGACAATCAATATTGTACCTATTGCAATATGGATTGTCATTGTAACACCTACTCATTAAAATATCAATAAAATTAATAAATTAGTCAAAAATAATGAAACGAATATGATAACAGGAGGAAATTCATTTAAAACCAACTTAACAAACTTCATTAATATGAAAGTGGTATTTTAGTCAGTGTCTTAAATAATTTTTTTCCTTTAATGAATTTGAACAATATATGCTCTTTATATTTCAATGATTAACATATTCATGTATTGAATGCAATCATTAGTCTGAGATAAGTAATATTAAAGCAATTCAAAAACCTTGACAACCATAAAACATGAATGAGACTATAACACCCTATTTTTCTTGAGTGGAAAACCCTCTTGGGGTAGAAAAACCACTCAAAAATTGCCTCATTGGCTTAATCTCATAACTTGTTTACAATTCTTTGTTGGCTATATATTAACATTTTTGATCTATTTATGATATAGGACGATTGCTTATAGAATGCTTATCGAAGAATGACAACTTAATTCAATGCTTAAATGAACAAAATGAACATCATTCAAATGTTTAATCAACTTAGCATGATAAAGTGATAACTAAAAGAAAGAGAGAAAAGAGATAGAAGGTCGAACGCAATTTGATAATGGAGTTCACCAAAAGGCTGTCTCTGGGTCCCTCCCAACGGAGTGACCAATCTGATTATGCTCCAAAAATCAGTTACAATTTCTTCAAGACTATCTCCCTTAAGCACAACAACATGACGTTCCTCTGGTGTGCGGAAATTTCTTTAGAATCTCCTAAGCATTCTCTCCTTCTCACCACCTAAACTTGAAAAATCAAAGGCCTACCACCCCCTTTTCTACATAAAATATGCCTAAAAAGGCTTTAACCACAAAACAAATAATTAACCCCCTTATTCCTTTGGTTCCAACCCCTTTGGCATTTTGTAGCTGTTTTTATTTAATTTGGAGGGCTAGCTTTTAACCACAAGGCTTATTTGTTTAAGCCTTGGCGTTACATACTCAACAAAAGAAACTAAGCTCTCCACCTATTTACATATGTGTCAGTGGTCTATCAGTATATAATCCTTTTACTAACCGGGGGCTCGGTGGTTCCAACCCTGCCAACCTCCCTTTTGTCTTTATATACACCAAAATAACTAAACAATATGAACCGTCGACATGTTACAATTAGCGTGGATACGTTGGTGCAATAATTGGACACATGGCTTGTGAAGCCCAGGTCACGGGTTCAAGCCCGACAAAACAATTTGTGAAACAAACTAACCAACTCGCCGACTGGCCGAAGGAGTGCATTGACAAGGCACCACATGGCACCTCTTGATTGGGCCACATGGCATCCTCTGATTCATTGATAGAGCTTACTCGGATGCCACTGTGCCACTGATTGGAGTACGAATGACATGGAGGATGCTACATCACATGTATGGATGGACACATGTTAGCATACTATTGGTTCATATAGATGACTCAGCTACCATGTGTCATGCCTTGGTTGGTCCACTTTGGATTCCATACAGTACAGACTACCACGTTGATATGCTGACATCATGTTGATGTACATCTAGTCAACCATGGTGCAAGCGAAATTTGATTGACGATATATTGTGCATACGATGTCAGATTTTGATGAAATGAATGCCATCGAGATCGTCTCGACGAGCTCTTTGATTTGACGCCATTTCCGTCGATTTATGAGATGATCATTTTTTTCATTTTCTAGACGACCCCTGGTACCAATTTGACCCATACTTTGACCTCCTATAACTTGAACAAACTGACTCCTTTTTTCTCCATTCAAGTTGTGTTGGAATCAGGAGTCTGAGCTCTTTCTGATGGTGCTGAATTTTGGAGCATTGGAGGCACTTCAAATTTCACTGAAAAATGTCCCCTGGATCAGTCCTCCCCACTAGAGAGCTTTTGGACCTCCGAAATCTTGATTACTCATAAAGTAAGTGAGGGTAAAGTTCCCCCACTTTACCAATCTCCATCCATTTCGCCTTGCTTGGATGCATCCCCTTTAGTCCCACTCTAAGGTACTCAACTGCTCCTCTCCGTGAAGTCCTTACATTTATATCGATAATGACATCTTCTGGCAACTCTGACATGTACTCTAGTGAAAGGTCATCAACTGATGGAACCTGAATTCCTGTGACTTCATCCAATATCATTGGAGGCTCATACAATTTCAAATTCTCAACATTGACAACTGAGTAAATATGCATATATGGAGGAAGATTGAGGCAGAAGGAATTGGTACCAATCTTTCCAAGGATCTCAAGAGGACCATACCTAATCAGGTTAAGCTTTCTACCTTCACCTTGCATCCTTTCCTTAATAATGTGTAACCAAACTCGGTCTCCAACCTGAAAGTGATGATCAGTGCGATGCTTGTCATGGCGAGCCTTGTATTTTGCTTGGCTTTGTTCCAACTATGCTTCTACTGCCTAATGAATTGCTTGGAATTTTTGGATGAACTTCAAAGCATTCTCTGCATCATGGCGTCCATCTTCAACATCATCTTTTCCAAAAGAAAAATCCATCGGTGTTTTAGGTACATAACCAAAACATGTCTCAAAAGGAGACCTCTTAGTTGAAGAGTGTGCTGCATGGTTGTAGGCATGTTGCACATAATGAAGATTCTCATCCCATAACTTAGGATGCTTTCTGCAGTAACCTCTGAGTAGATGCACAATTGTCTTGTTTACAACCTCTGTCTGTTCATCAGTTTGCAGATGGAAGGTTGTACTCTTCTTCAGTTTGGTGTCCATGAGTCCCCACAAAGCTGACCAAAATTCCCCCAAGAATCGAGAATCTTGATCCGATACAATAGAAGTAGGTAACCCAAAATGAACCCATAAAAATCGAAAGTACATATGAGCTGTCAATTTAGCAATGACCTGTTTCTTACAAGGCATCAAAATACACATTTTGTTGAACCGGTCAACTACTACATACAAATAATTATGTCCCTTCCTAGACATAGGTAACCCCCCAACAAAATCCATTGACACACTTTCCCATGGACAACAAGGTACATGTAGATGTGTGTACAACCCCAATTTCCTGTTACTAGGTTTACTAGTTGCACACATAACACAACCTCTAATATACTTAGTTACAGTTTCTTGCATACAAGGCCAATAACAATATTTCTGTAGCTGAGTCAATGTTTTGCTTACCCCAAAGTGTCCTACAATCAATGAGGTATGTGCTTCTCTAATAACCTGTGCTTGTTCATCCCTTGGAACACATAATTTTCCCAAGTGATATAACAATTTATCCTGCACATAATAATCTTTCTCTTCTACATGTTTTCCTTTCATTAAAGCTACATAGATATCCTTAAAGTTCTCATCATTAGCATATTGTTCCTGAAAACTTTCATGAACCATAGAACTATTCTGAAGGATTATCAAAGCATTCATAACAAGAGGCCTAGAGAGCATGTCTGCTACTTTTTTATGGGTACCTTTCTTATACTTAATAACCAAATGAAATTGTTGCAAAAAAACCATCCATCAAAAGTGCCTACTTTGTTGCAGCTTAGATTGTGAGTACAAATACTGAAGTGGTTGGTGATTAGTGTGGATTACAGTTTCCTTCCCCATTATGTAATGTTTCCATTTTTTAACACTCTGAACTAAAGCATAAAGTTCTTTATCATAAGTGGGATAGTTACTTACTACTCCTGAAAAAGTTTCAGAGTCGTAGCAAACTGGTTTACCTCCTTGCATGAGTATTGCTCCCATGGAAAATCCACTTGCATCTGTCTCAATCTCAAATGGTTGATGTAGATTTGGTAAAACCAGAACTAGTGCGGTGCTCAACTTTCCCTTCAAAGTGTCGAAAGCCTTCTACTGTGGACCTCCCCACTGAAAAGTTGCTCTCGTACTAGTTAACATGTGCAATGGTGATGTTATATAAGAGAAATTTGCAATGAACTTCCTCCAGTACTGAACTACACCTAGAAAACTTCTAACTTTTGTGACTGTACTTGGCTTAGGCCAGTTTACAATAGGTTCGACCTTCGTAGGGTCTACTTTCAATTGACCACCCCCTAAGACATACCCTAAGTACACTAAGGATGTCTTAGAAAATTCATATTTAGACATCTTTACATAGAGTTTTTTTTTCTCAATACATCAAAGACTTTCTTTACATGACTTACATGCTCTTCCCAAGTTTGACTGAATACAATAATATCATCTAGATAGACTATAACAAAATCATCAATAAAAGGATGAAAGACATCATTCATGACTCTCATAATGGTAGCTGGTGCATTACAAAGCCCAAAAGGCATAACCAACCACTCGAATAGTCCCTATTTTGTCTTAAATGCAGTCTTCCAAATGTCATCTTCTGCAATTCTTATCTGATGATAACCACTTTGCAAATATAACTTAGTGAAACAAACTACATGTTTTAATTGATCAAGTGAATCATCAATTCTGGGAAGAGGATACCTATTATTTACCATTATCTTGTTCAAGGCACGGTAGTCAATGCACATTCTCCAAGTTCCATCTTTCTTTGGAACCAACACAATTGGAGAACCACAAGGAGATGTACTAGGATAGATAATTCCTTTTTTAACCAACTCCTGAACCTACTTTTTGATTTCCTCATTCTGCATAATAGATAAACGGTACATGTCGATATTAGGAAGTGGCACATCCTATTGTAACTGGATCTCATTTTGTATCTCTCTCTTGGGTGGTAACCCCTTTGGTTCCTAAAACAAGTCATCGTAAGCAGAAATAATTTTGATCATTTCAACTTTATGTTTTGGGTCACACCACTTGAATGCCTCATATTTATCATCTTCTTTGGCTTTTACAAGCATTAATACAAAATTCTTACTTGAGTTGACCAATTTTTTCATTTGACCAACATTTACTAGTGTAAGATTAGTCTTCACCTTATGTGCTCGTACAATTTATTCTACCACATATTTAAAAATATGATACTTATTCTCCCCCCTATAAAAGATTGCTTTCCTATCATAAAGATAAGGACTTCCCAACACAAGCTCACAAATATCCAAAGGAACTACATCTACTTCTATCTCATCAACAAAGTTTGCAGTGATAGCAAATCTCAATTTACATTGTTTAGTTGCCTAGAAATGAGCATCATTGCAAACCCATCCAAGTGGATATGGCTTTGGATGAGGTGTTGTAGCCAAATTTAATTTCTTTACCACTTCCTCAAATATTAAGTTGACTTGAGAACCTGTATCAAACAATGTATCAACCTTAGTGTGTTTTGTTACAACACAAATGTGAAACAATTCATTTCTTTGCTTATCAACCTTAGGAGAATATTCTTTACTTGTACTTGCACTTGCATTAGAAAAATTTGCATTAGAAGAGAGAGATATGCCTTTCCCTTTACCTTGGATTCCGGCAGTAACAATCTTTGTCTCGTCTCTGGAGTCAGATCCAAGATCCTATTGAATCACTATAGTAGTCTTTTTCTTGCCTTTATTACCTCCATATCTTTTTGGCCTCAACTCAGGATGCAACTTCCAACACTTTGAATCATCATGCCCCTCTTTCTTGCAATGAGAGAATGTGGGTTTCTCACCCTCTTTCTTAGCAGTAGTTGTCTTCTTCCCTTTGCCTTTATCTTTGTCTTTGTCTTTACCCTTAGACTTACCCTCAGAATTAGATGGCTTCTTGGAAAAGTTATCACTGAAAGTGTTCTTACCCCTTGAATCTAAATGAGTAGCTTGAACAAACACCTTGTCCAGATTGTTAGGACTCAACATAAAAATAGTGTGCCTTAGGTAAGAACACAAACCACCTATGTACTTAAGTAATGTGTCATGAGTATACAAGGGAACATTTAAAGCAATAGCCCATTTTCTGAACTCATGAGTGTAATCCTAGACAGACTACCCCTTACCTTGCCTAAAGGTCTACCAATTCATGGTTAATTGTTGCATGTAACGTAAAGGATAGAATTTTTTCTTAAGGGTAACAACAAACTCCATCCAAGACATACTGACATGACCATGGCAAGCAATTTCTTCCTGAGTCTTACTCTCCCACCAGGTGAGAGTTGTACCTCCCAACTAGAGAGTGGCTAATTGGATCCTAGAAGCATCTTCTACTATGCCTTGAATCCTATAGTACACTTCTACTTGTTGAACCCAATCATCTAACTTCTCAGCATTTAACTCCCCACAGTACTTAGGTAACTCAAATTTTACATCTAACTTAATAACAAGCTTAGACTTTCTCTTAAATGGATTTATAGTAGTAGAAGGAGAAGGAGAAGAAGGAGAAGGGGGAGAAGAAGAAGAGGGAGAAGATGGAGGAGAAGGAGTTTCTAGAGTTTTCTCCTCTTTGTCTTTATGATCTTCCTACTTCTTGTGCTTCAAAGAACCTCCCTTTTCGCACTTCTTATTTTTTGCATAAAGTTCTTCCACAATCACCTTCATATCTAGAAAATACTTCACATCGAGCTTTGAACTTTTTCCACCTTCTTTTTCTTCCATCTGTGATGATGGATTATCTTTTCATCTTCCGATCTTAGGATTATATTCTTCAAGCTTTCCTTTGCCTCACTGAATCCAAGATCTTGTTAGCATTCAATTCTGCAATACTAGCCACACACAAAGCTCTGATACCAAACTTGATCTATTTAGGATCTAGGATGATTGCTTATAGAATGCTTAATGAAGAATGACAACTTAATTCAATGCTTAAATGAACAAAATGAACATCGTTCAAATGTTTAATCAACTTAGCATGATAAAATGATAACTGAAAAAAAGAGAGAAAAGAGATAGAAGATCAAACACAATTTGATAACGAAGTTCGCCAAAAGGCTATGTCTCTAGGTTCCTCTCCAATAGAGTGACCGATCTGATTATGCTCCAAAAATCAGTTACAATTGCTTCAAGACTATCTCCCTTAAGCACAATAGCATGGCATTCCTCTGGTGTGCTTAAATGTCTTCAGAATCTCCTAAGCATTATCTCCTTCTCACCACCTGAACTTGAAAAATTAAAGGTCTACTACCCCCTTTTATACATAAAATGTGCCTAAAAAGGCTTTAACCACAAAACAAATAATTAACCCCCTTATTCCTTCGGCTTCAACCCCTTTGGCATTTTGTAGCTGTTTTTATTTAATTTGAAGGATTAGTTTTTAACCACAAGGCTTATTTGTTTAAGCCTCAGCCTTACATACTCAACAAAAGAAACTAAGCTCTCCACTTATGTACATCTATGTCGGTGGTATGTTGGTATATAATCCTTTTACCAACCAGGGGGTCGGCAGTTCCAACCCTCTCAACCTCCCTTTTGTCTTTATATACACCGAAATAACTAAACAAAACAAACCGTCGACATGCTACAATGAGGGTGGATACGTGGGTGCAATGGTTGGACACATGGCTTGTGAAGCCCAGGTCATGGGTTCGAGCCTGAAAAAACATTTTGTTCAACAAACTAACCAACTTGCCGACTGGCCAAAGGAGTGCATCGACGAGGTGCCACGTGGCACCCCCTGATTGGGCCATATGGCATCCTCTAATTCATTGACAGAGCTGACTTGGATGCTATTGTGTCGCTGACTAAAGTACGGATGACATAGAGGATGCTACGTCACCTATACGAATGGACGTGTCAGCATACTATTGGTTCATACAGATGAGTCGACTTCCATGTGTCACATATTGGTTGGTCCACTTTAGATTTTGTATAGTACGGATTGCCACGTCGATATGCTGACATCATGCTGACATACATCTGGTCAACCATGGTGCAAGCGAACTTTGACTGATGATATCTCATGCATACGATGTCGGATTTCGACAAAACGAATGTCGTCGGAATCGTCTCGATGAGCTCTTCGATTTGATGCCATTTCCATCAATTTCTAAGATGATCATTTTTTTCATTTTCTGGACGACCCTTGGTACCAGTTTGACCCATACTTTGACCGCTATAACTTGAGAAAATAGACTCCTTTTTGCTCCATTCAAGTTGTGTTGGAATTAGGATTCTGAGCTCTTTTTGATGGTGCTAAATTCTAGAGCATTGGAGACACTTCATATTTCACTAAAAAAATGTCCCCTGGATCAATTTTCAATCAATGTTTTAATGATACAGAGAGTATCACTTATGTTTATTTTACAATATCTTCTGATCTCACATCACTCAATATTTAGATGCAAAAGTTTAAGTACAACATAATTGATTATTTTCACAAAGCATTAATTGTGCTATCCAAATAACTTTCAAATATGAATCAATGAAATGCCATTTCTAAACTGAGAATAATACTACTTTTTTGCTCACCATCTTTTCGAAAGAATACATGGAACTTGGATATGTATATAATGTTATGGATTATCTTTTCAAATTGAAAAGTAACTTTCTTCTCTAAATGTCCCTTAAGAGGTAACAGTTACAAAACTGAAATGTTTTTAATAAATTTTAATCAATGCTTCCTTGAAAAAATGCCTACTGTCCTGACATAATATTATATCATAAAGATATTTGAAAGTATAACTTGTGTTGCCAAATGATAAAGAAAGTTGAACCATGATAGGAACAACTAACACTTGACACAATGGAAACCAACAATTGTAATCATATGAATGGAGCTTGACAATAACTAACCACAATGTCAACATGGATTAAGTTACAGATCTGAGATAATAAAAACTTTAACCAAAAAAAATGAAAATAACTTAGCTTTGATTCGATACCCAACATTGTATGTAGGGTTTGAAGGCAATAAAAAACTTTATACATTTTAACCCTATTGAAAACATAGTGGGTTGTACGTTGTATATCATGCAGTGTTTTCCAACTTGCCATTATACGTAGACAATATGGTTGCAATGAAACTCTTGTGTTTTTTAGACATTGAGAATTTCATGAAACTCACCTAAAAAAATTATTACAACTCTTCGGTGGACTAAAATGTGGGTTTCAAAATCGTGATATGATGCTAAATCAAAATGCATTGAATATTTGTAGGTTGAAAAACACAGTGTGGGATGTCAGTACATACTTTTATGAATCTCCCACTTGAAATAGGACATGTACATACATGAGTAATGATTATCCCTTTAAATAAAATCCAAGCGCATACCATTCACCTCCTTGCCATTCACTTTGGCCAATATGAAGAGCACTTCGTTGAAAAACGTCCCCTTTGTAGCATCTAAATTGTTGCAAACTCATGCGGTAGGAAATACAAATGGCATAGGAGGAAATGGTATGGGCTTGGATTTGTTGAAAGGGATAATATTTACTCTCATTACACATGTATGTACATGTCCTATTTCAAGTGGGAGATTCATAAAAGCATGTACTGATATCCCACACTGTGTTTTCCAACTTGCAAATATTCAGTGCATTTTGACATCCCACACTGTGTTTTCCAACCTGCTAAGGGATAGAGTTTTGAATGTATTGAATACTTTCAAATGATAAAGGGACAAACATGTGGTAATGAATTTTTCATGTTTATGGATGAGTTTCGAAAGTATATCACAGTCCAAAAAGGAATACATTTCAAGAGTTAGTGGGTTGCAATTTTTTGTAACACCTTGTGTTTTCCAATATTTAGTTTTACAAACAATATTCATCTAACTAAGAGATTTTCTTTTCATAAATTTTTTCGATGTTTATTTATGTTGTGAAGTAGTCGATGAATTAGTAGTTGGAAGTAAATATTAGTTTTTTTCTAGATGCTTGCAACGCTATTTGTTAGTAACTTTTTTTCCCTTATTTTTTGACAACACAACCAAAAATGTTGAACTCAAGAATTCGCATTGGGAAGCTTCCCCGTGATAATGAAAAATACAATGGTAGTCCCTTCAGTATGGAGAGGTTGCATCATGCCTTCAAATTCAATTGTCGTATGGTGGAGGATGCCATTCCCAAGATCGACAGATTTCCTAAGCCCACCGAACCTGTACTCCCATATTTTGAGGCTGATGTGGCATGCAGTTTCCTATGAAACTACATGGACCTATTGAAAAACCATATTCAAGTTCAGATTTTGTGTGCAAAGTATGTTTGGAGACATGTGGTCAATCGTGTTCAGCTTGAGGAAGCATTGGAAAGATATGATGTTGCTTAGGGTGTCTACCTCATTGGTGGCATCTTCGCACATTTATTTCCTTAATCATTCTCAGATATGAGGTGTCTACAACAAACATTTAGCAACACCATACAACATTAGGGTGATCATTTTTTTGACCAAGCAATGCGATTGCATGGTCATGTTCTTGAGCCACACATAGAAGAGGACATACAGGAGATGTATCTTTCCCTACACACACTACTTGACCACCCCACACCAGTTCTGTCAAATCATGAAAGGGTTATTCAATGGCTTCATGTAGGATGCCCTTGTCGTTCCAATGAGGGCATTAAAGTAAAGAAAAAAAATGTAAAGAGTGAATTTGATTAGGACATTGAAAGAGTTGTTAAATGAAAAATGGAAACTAAAACTTTGAATTTGATTTTGCATTACTCTTTTGACATGTACTATAGTTGAATGAATGAGATTTTTTATTGTTGTTTATTAGAGTTTATTACTGTATTTTTTATCACTCTTTAATACTAATTAATTCTTGACTGTTATTTTGTACAAGTACAGATTGTAAAACACATGGTGTTGTAAAAACAACAACCCACTCAAAGTTGTAAAACATAGGGTATTGTAAAGTATTTTGTATTACTCTTGATTAGTGTTTATTGGAAGTATTTTGTATTACTCTAATTACTTTATTACTATTTATTATTCTATTTCAGTATGGACATTTCAAGGTGAAGACCATTAGACATATGCAATGCAATATCATAGGTACAATTAACAAGGTATGAATGAGAAAGAAATTTTGAGTAGATAAAGGTCATGAACATTGAACCAATAGTAGGATAGTCACCACAACATTTAAGTAAACCTATGCTCAACACTCTCTTTTCCATTATCAATTTTATTCCCAATTTCATCTATGAAGATTTTCCTCAATGTGTAGATCCTATTGTTAGCCATAACTTGAGTAGGGCTCGAGGATAGCTTTCATTTTTTGATTACCCAAGCAACAATTCACAAAATTAGGCCTTACCAGATAACATGTGGTGAAAATATTTTTGAAGTTATTGTGGAAAAGATTTCTTCACACTATAATGTGCAATTTTCAATTAACCTTTTTTGCACGAATTCCATTTCTTTGATTGGCTATTTTGAGTTTGATGACCTTGATCAAAACAAGGAGGCTAGGGCTCTGCAAAAGTAGGTTTCCAATATGCTTAGCCTCTTCATGAAGGCTCAAATTTTTCTCACAAGTTAGGTATAAAAAATAATTGTAGCCAATAACAAGCACACTTCTTCTTCTATGCCACTCACAAAGCATCACCAAATGCCTCAAATTTTTCAATTTTTTTCCCATGATCTAGTTGTTGTTAGCTAGTTTTATAATCTTGTCATATTCACAGTTGGAATGAATTTCATTTGCAAAGGTCATTGATCTATTTAGCATGTAAACTGGAATGTCAATACTCCACTTCTTGAACTCTCTTTCCCAAGGGAAAAGCATGTTTTTTGGAGCAATAATGAAAGGCCTTCTTATAATATTTTTGTAAGGGCTTAAGAAGGCCTTTGATTATTGCTCCAAAAAACATGCTTTTCCCTTGGGAAAGAGAGTTCAAGAAGTGGAGTATTGACATTCCAATTTGCATGCTAAACAGATCAACAACCTTTGTGAATGAAATTCATTCCAACTGTGAATATGACGAGATTATAAAACTGGCTAACAAAAACTAGATCATGGGAAAAAAATTGAAAAATTTGAGGGGTTTGGTGATGCTTCTTGACTGGCATAGAAGAAAAAGTGTGCTTGTTATTGGCTACAATATTTTTCTATGCCTAACTTGTGACACAAATATGAGCCTTCCTGAAGAGGCTAAGCATATTGAAAACCTAATTTTACACAACCCAACCCTCCTTATTCTTGATGAAGGTCATCAAGCTCGAAATAGCCAATCAAAGATATGGAATTCATGGATGCACAAGTTGACGAAGTTCTTCATGGATCAAAGTTATGGCTAGCAGGAGGATCTACAGGTTGATGAAGTTCTTCATGGATGAAATTGGGAATAAAATTGATAATGGAAAAGAGAGTGTCCACCATAGGTTTACTTAAATCTTGTGGTGATTGTCCTACTATTGGTTCAATTTTCATGACCTTTATCTACTGAAAAGTTCTTGCTTGTTCATACCTTGTTAAGTGTACAAGTTGTGATATTGCATTGCATATGTCTGATGTTCTTCACCTTCAAATTTCCATATTGAGATACAGTAATTAACCACTTAGAAAAGGAATTAAAACACAAGAACAATTTGTCACGGTTAAAAGAAGAGGACCTTAATGTTGTTCAGAGAGAGCTACAATCTTGGTGCAGAGCACCTTGTTGCTCAATTTAATGAAAATAGTCTAAATAGGTAGATAGAGTCATAATAATGTTGAATAAGGCCATGTGAGGCCCTTTTATAATGCTTTTTGTGGTTTTGAGTCATTATGTGGTTATTAGGAGAAATGTTGCAAATTTGATAAAATGTTGTCAACACAATTTTGTAAAAATGCAAAAAATGTAAAATCATTGAATGCCAAGGGTCAGGTGGTTGTACACACAGTTTTAGGTGTTGGTAGGTATCATTTGAGGTATAAATACGTGGTGAAATCATTGGAAGAGCTTTTCAAAGGATTTAGAGAAGAAACTCAATAAAATTTCTTACGTTTCTTGTTATTTTCTACTAAATTCTGAGTTTGCATACCTGGTACGGTTTCGTACACGTTGTCATTGAACTAATTTGCATCTGGAACAATAATCATATGTGTTAGTTTCCTTTGAAAGTTTTTTTGATTGGTTTTGGGGGTGTTTTCTAAATTTAGCACACCATTTCCTTCAAGCAACAAGAAGATGAACTTCAAAACATGATTTTCTTACAGTGTGCAGAAAAATAAGAAGTGAGCCACAATCCACTGTGTTTTCCATGATGCAACTGTTATGTAACTTTTGTGTTCAAAACATATGAGCAGATATTGAAATGTACTTTTTTTTATAAACTAAGGGTTGTAATAAAA
This sequence comes from Sequoia sempervirens, assembly GCA_007258455.2. NCBI lineage: Eukaryota > Viridiplantae > Streptophyta > Pinopsida > Cupressales > Cupressaceae > Sequoia > Sequoia sempervirens. The sequence goes on along the minus strand of VDFB02180823.1, from coordinate 33,989 downwards.
CAAGAAGGTGAACTTCAAAAAATTATTTTCTTGTAGTGTACAAAAAAGAAGAAGAAGTGAGCCACAACCCACTATGGTTTCCATGATGCAACTGTTATGTAACTTTTGTGTTCAAAACATATGAAAAAATATTGAAATGGACTATTTTGATGAAACCAAGGGTTGTCATAAAACAAGAAGGTGAACTTCAAAACATTATTTTCTTACACTCTGTAAAAAAATAAGAAGTGAACCACAACCCATTTTGTTTTCCATGATGCAACTGTTATGTAACTTTTGTGTTCAAAACATATGAACAAATATTGAAATGGACTATTTTTATGAAACTAAGGGTTGTCATAAAACAAGAAGGTGAATTTCAAAACATTATTTTTTTATAGTGTGCAGAAAAATAAGAAGCCAGCCACAACCCACTGTTTTTTCCATGATGCAACTGTTATGTAACTTTTTTGTTCGAAACATATGAACAGATATTGAAATGGACTATTTTGCTAAAACTAAGGGTTATCATAAAACAAGAAGGTGAACTTCAAAACATTATTTTCTTACACTCTGTAGAAAAAATAAGAAGTCAACCACAACCCACTGTGTTTTCCATGATGCAATTGTTTTATAAATTTTCTGTTCAAAACATATCAACAGATATTGAAATGGATTATTTTGCTGAAACTAAGGGTTTCCATAAAACAAGAAGGTGAACTTCAAAACATTCCCTTCTTACACTCTGCAGAAAAATAAGAAGTTAGCCACAACCCACTATGTTTTCCATGATGCTTGACCATTTTGTAAATTTTCCGTTCAAAACATATGAACATATATTGAAATGGAATCTTTTGCTAAAACTAAAGGTTGTCATAAAATAAGAAGGTGAACTTCAAAACATTCTTTTCTTACACTATGCAGAAAAATAAGAAATCCACAACCCATTGTGTTTTCCATGAATCAATTGTTTTGTAAATTTTCTATTCAAAACATATGCACAAATATTGAAATGGACTCTTTTGCTGAAACAAAGGGTTGTCATAAAACAAGAAGGTGAACTTCAAAACATTCTTTTCTTACACTGTAGAAAAATAAGAAGTCAGCCACAACCCACTATGTTTTCCATGATGCAGTTGTTTTGTAAATTTTCTGTTCGAAACATATGAATAGGTATTGAAATGGACTCTTTTGTTGAAACTAAGGGTTGTCATAAAACAAGAAGGTGAACTTCAAAACATTCTTTTCTTACACTCTGCAGAAAAATAAGAAATCAACCACAACCCACTATGTTTTCCATGATGCAACTGTTATGTAAACCTTTAAGCTATATCATTAATTTTTTAAAGAACACGATTACAAGAAACTAATCATAGCCAAGTCAAGTACTCATAACAACAAGATTTACTTTCTTCTCAACAATCGACAACCAAAACAAAAGGAAACTCAAAAAATTAAGCAAGAAAAAAAATTCCTTAAAAAACCCCTTGAATACAACTTTATGTTATGATATTTATCTTCCAAGCCCTCAGTGTTTGATTGCATAACCTTGATATTTTCTTCATATTGTTCTTTGTATGGCATGGTGTGAATTTTTTTATGATACAAGAAGGTATGTTTGAGTTGTACATAGATAAAGATATGCGAAATTTACAAATATGAACGACCTAGGTGGGTGCAACAAGGAAAGGAATGTGACACATTGATTAGATACAACCAAGGCATATAAATGGCTTACTAAAAGTATTTGATATGGGTGGAAAGGATATGGAAGGTTGGATATGCAAATGAATGGAATGGAAATGCTATCGATTCATCATTTTTGAGTTATAGGTGGAAAATGAAATGCGAGATATAGAAATATGAATGACTTAGGTGGATCCAAAGAAGAAAGGAATGCAATGCATTGATGTGATGCAAGGAAAGCATATAAATGGTTTATGAAATGTTTTCAATATGGGAGGAAAGGATATGGAAGGATGGATATGGAAATGAATGGAATGGAAAGGCTATGAAGTGATCATTTCTTTCATCATAGAGTGGAAAAATTCCCCCTTTGTTATTGGTTATGCTTTTTGTAATCATCATAGGGCGGAATGACTCGATACATATGCATAAGAAAAACTCACGCCTCATTCCTCACTCTCCTTCGTACACAACAAGGTGTAGAGATCGTCAAGCTTCCTCGAAATGTGACAACAAAAGAAAATATATAAAAAGATAATGATATTGATGGAGACAAGAGTTAAGATAAAGCACAAGTTTTCATGCATGCACTATGAAAATGATAAATATGCAAGATCATGATAATGAAAAAATCCAAATGCTAATGCATATGATAAGGACCAGTGCACAAAATAGTTGTACGATGGAAAAAACAGTGGGTTGTGACTTATTAAAGCTGAATGTTTTAGTATGTTAAAGAGTATATGGTTTGTTTAAATTTTTTAGTCATAACAATGATAACGCAATGATAAATAAGTTTTTAAATGATAATGATAAATAAGATGTTATTCCTTAGTCAAGCTGAAAACCAAAGGACATATGGAGGATGGAAGACACACATGGTATAAAGAATGCAATAGATTCAATTTCTTGGTATTTTGGCCCAATACTTTATGCAAGATCAAAGGAAGGTGGATGGATAAATTAGATAGCATGGAATATAAATGAAGTAATATGATGCCTAAGTGGAAATAGGATAATCAATAATGTATCATACGAATGGAAAAGTCTTGCCCCCAAGTGTACTATTCACCTTGTCGCCATTCACTTCCGCCAATAGGAAGAGCACTTGGCTCAAAAATGTCTCCTTTGCAACATTTGAATTGCTGCAAACTCATGTACTAGGAAATAAAAATGGCATGGATGGTTCAATTCCATCTTCATATGCAACAAGAGATAGTGGGAGCCTTGCATTTCCAATGCTCAACAATTTGGTTGGTGATTGTTGAGTTGTGGAGGAAATGGTATAGGATTGGATTTTGTTGAAAGGGATAATTGTTACTCCTGTATGTAGATATCCTATTTCAAGTGGGAGCTTTCTTGTTTGTTCTGCATCCACTACTGCATTACAAAAATTCCATCATCCACCAACCTCGAATGCAGCTATTATTGTGGCATCTTAAACTTTTATCAGTTGTGCAACAAGACCTTTCACTTTTGACCTATTAGTTGTGCGACAACACCTTCCATTGCTATCTTTATTTTATGAAATTCTTGTCTTTTAGATTGCAGCTCTCTCTGAACAACATTAAGCTCCTCTTCTTTTCACTGTGACAACTTCTTCTTGTGTTTTAATTCCTTTTCTAAGTGGTTAATTTTAGTGTTCACTTGTTCTGCTCTACTTTGAGCATTTCTAGCTATTGTTTTTGTAGTGTGTTTATGATTAGAGTATGTAGATGTTTCTTTTCGCAAGCTCGTTAGGGAGATTGTCTTCCTTTTTGGATAAGACTTTCATGCCTCCACCCAACTGATTCTCTTTTTCTACACTTAGATCTGATATTGCCTTTTATTTTTCATTCCTTTCCAATTGTATTTGTTCCATGCAATTGCTAACTTCAAGAATGCTTTCCTTCATTTTTCTAACCCCACTTTCTGCATCATCTCTCTCTCTTTCTCTGCTTGCACAAATTCATATGCATTAGAAAACCTTTAGAGTTAATCCCCTTCTGCATTTCCATTTTCCCCTTGCAAATACTGCACATGCTTTTTTTAATTGCATATGAATTTGTGCAAGCAGAGAAAGAGAGAGATGATGCTTTAAGTGGGGTTGAACAAATGAAGGAAGGAAAGCATTGTTGAAGTTAGCAATTCCATGGAAAAAATACAATTGGAAATGGATGAAAAGGAAAAGGCAATATCAGATCTAAGTGCAGAAAAAGAGAATCAGTTGGGTGGAGGCATGAAAGTCTTATCCGGAAAGGAAGACAAGCTCCCTAATGAGCTTGCGAAAAGAAACATCTGCATACTCTAATCATAAACACACTACAAAAACAATAGCTGGAAATTCTCAAAGTGGAGTAGAACAAGAAAACACTTAAATTAACCACTTAGAAAAGGAATTAAAACACAAGAAGAAGTTGTCATGATGAAAAGAAGAGGAGCTTAATGTTGTTTAGAGAGAGTTGCAATCTAAAAGATAGGAATTTCATAAAACAAAGACAACAATGGAAGATGTTTTCGCACAACTAATAGGTCAGAAGTGAAAGGTCTTATTCCACAACTGATAAAAGTTTAAGATGCCACAACAATAGCTACATTCAAGGTTGGTGGACGAGGGAATTTGTGTAATGCGGTAGTGGATACAAAACAAACAAGAAATCTCCCACTTGAAATAGGATATCTACATACAGGAGTAATAATTATCCCTTTCAACAAGACTGGAGAAGTGAGTCACAAGCCATTGTGTTTCCCATCCTGTAACTACTTCTTAGAACCCAGTGTGTTTCCCATCGTGCAACTAATATGTGCATTTTCTATTCAAAACATATGAACAAATATTCGAATTGAGTTTTTTACTGAAAGTAAGGGTTTTTAAAAAAATATGAAGGTGAAATTGAAAATAGTGTTTCGTTACAGTCTACATAAAAGAAACCACTCATTAAACAAGACATGAGAAGTGATTCTCAACCCAATGTGTTTCCCATCTTGCAACTACTTCTCACAACCTAGTGTGTTTCCCATCGTGCAACTAATATGTGCATTTTGTGTTCAAAACATATGAAGAGATATTTGAATGGAGTGTTTTGCTAAAAGTAAGGGTTTTTAAAAAATAGGAAGGCAAAGTTGAAAACAATGTTTTGTTATAGTTTGCATAAAAGAAACTACTCATTGAACAAGACACGAGAAGTGATTCTCAACCCACTGTGTTTTCCATCATGGAACTACTTTTCACAACCCAATGTGTTTCCCATCATGGACCTAATATGTGCATTTTGTGTTTGAAACATATGAACAAATATTCCAATGGAGTGTTTTGCTGAGAGTAAGGGTTTTTAAGAAATATGAAGGTGAAGTTGAAAACATTGTTTTGTTACAATCTGTATAAAAGAAAGCACCCATTGAACAAGACACTAGAAGTGAGTCACAAGCCGCTGTGTTTTCCCATCTTGCAACTACTTCTCAAAACCCAGTGTGTTTTCCATTGTGCAACTAATATGTGCATTTTTTGTTCGAAACATATAAACAAATATTCAAATGGAGTGTTTTGTTGAAAGTAAGGGTTTTTTTAAAAATATGAAGGTGAAGTTGAAAATAGTGTTTCATTACAATCTGCATAAAAGAAAGCCCTCATTAAACAAGACACTAGAAGTGAGTCACAAGCCACTGTGTTTCCCATCCTGCATCTACTTCTCAGAACCCAGTGTGTTTCCCATTGTGCAACTAATATGTGCATTTTGTGTTCAAAACATATGAAGAGATATTTGAATGGAGTGTTTTGCTGAAAGTAAGGGTTTTTAAAAAATAGGAAGGCAAAGTTGAAAACAATGTTTTTTTATAGTTTGCATAAAAGAAACCGCTCATTGAACAAGACTTGAGAAGTGATTCTCAACCCACTATGTTTTCCATCATGCAACTACTTCTCACAACCCACTGTGTTTCCCATCATGCACCTAATATGCGCATTTTATGTTCGACACATATGAACAAATATTCCAATCGAGTGTTTTACTGAAAGTAAGGGTTTTTAAGAAATATGAAGGTGAAGTTGAAAACATTTTTTTGTTACAATCTACATAAAAGAAAGCACCCATTGAACAAGACACGAGAAGTGAGTCACAAGCCACTGTGATTTCCCATCCTACAACTACTTCTTAGAACCTAGTGTGTTTTCCATCGTGCAACTGATATGTGCATTTTATGTTTGAAACATATGAACAGATATTTGAATGGAGTGTTTTGCTAAAATTAAGGGTTTTTAAAAAAATACACAAGTCAACTTAATACATTGTTTTGTTACAGCCCGCATAACAGAAAGTGCTAGTTGCATGTGCTTACATGGATTTGTAAGTTTGATGTAAATAATAATACTTGAGCTGGCATTTCCTACCATTATTTGATGGCATTTGACATTGTTTAGAATGAAATTTTACATGAAATCTGAAAGAACATTGTCTTACATTTTTTTAAATTAAGAGGAGTAAATGCTTTTGACCTGAAGCTATGAACCGGTGAGGTCACAAATGAGGGAACTCATCCCCTAAACCCCAAAGGGATTGGAGCCTTCATGGAAATATTAACAATACAACTTAACAATCACACAATGCCACTATTGGAAGAAGACTGTAGTCTTCAAACGTACCAAAGTACTGTAATTCCATAAAATAATTGATCAATAATTACATGATCAAAGATAATGTAATTCCACACCATAATTGTTCAATAATTACATGATCAAAGATAATGTAATTCCACAGTGCATAATTGTTCAATAATTACATGATCAAAGACCAAATGGAAAATGAATATTGTCAGCCTCTATCATCCTCTCCTACAGTACCTTTTATGTGCAATTGAGGAGATGGTCAGATAAAATCTTATAGGCGATTCTACTTGCAGGAGGGTTTGGGGAAGCCTCTACTTCAACCATTGCACTTTCAACACCTTCAACTTGTAAGAAACCCATGAATATAAATGACTATGTTCAACAATTAACATATGGATATAGATCTAAGTGCAGAGAAAGAGAATCAGTAGGGGGAGAGATGAAAGTCTTATATGAAAACACAGACAACTTTCATAACACATTTATATGAGCCTCTCGAGGAGAAATACAATTCAAAATTAGATAGACCAAGAAACGTCGCTAATAATCAATGCCTGATTTTTTTGCTTCTTTCATAGAAGTTGAAGGAAATTGAGAAATTGAGCAGGCTAGTGTCAAGAATCAATAAAATCAGGCCTCGATCTCATTAACGATGTTTCTTCACACCCGCCACTTCCTTGTTCATCCTTGCCTTGCAACGTGAAGAATGTTAATGTCACATCAAATTCAAATGCATGCAACAAATTCATTCAAATTATGAAAATACACGTTCAAAACCATATTTCAAAATTACCCTTTCTTCCACTTTATTCCTCTGAAAGAACTAGGGACAATGTGTTTTCCAATATACTATCAAAATCAACATATTCGTAATAGAAATGAAATTTTCTAAATGAAATCACAATGACAATCTAAAATTAGACCAAAAAGTGACTGGAATGACACATATTACATACACACCACAAATGCATACTTTAGAAGGGAAAGTGCGCAATCTCCTCCATAGGCACCCTTTCTTCTTGCTTGCCTGTCGAGGCACATTTTCATGTCCCAAATAGACACTAACTTGCTCACGCCCACCACTTCCTTCTCCATCCTTTCCCTCTAATTCCATGAATGTAAATGTCACATCAAATTCAAATACATGCAACCGATTCATTGAAAATATCAAAATACACATTAAAAAGTAGATTTCAATATTAGCCTTTCTCCCGCTTTCTTCAACTTTCCCATTCGATGTATGCATCTGTGGTTGCCTATAATATGTAAAAAAGTTACAAGTGTTACAGGAGAGTTAAAGTTCCAAAATTTATTGCACCATTTCCTATAAGCAAGCATATAGTTTTTGAATCATAAGAAACAAAATTTTAAGGTGGACTTCCTTAGATTCTTGGTGGGTAGGAAACAAAAACTTTTGACAGGCAAACAATTGACAAGAGACAGTGTGTTTTCCAACACTGCAAATAATGTGAGCATTTTTTTTTCTTGCAATCAGATGAAGATAGTGAAATTCCATTTTTAATATGACTATTCATTTGAAAGTATCCATGATGAGAAAAATAGTCAACCTCAAACGATTTACATGTCAACCTTTTTCTTTCATTTATAACCAAGCTGCCATAAATAATAAAACTTCAGGTGGCATTTCCTTCCAGTATATTTCATATTAACATAAATAGAATACACATTATAAGCACACAACCAAATGATTATTGTCACAATCTGCATAATAGAAAGTGGCCATTGAACAAGAATTGAGAAGTGAGTCATAACCCTTTGTGTTTTCCGTCCTACAACTGTTATGTGCATTTTTGTTTGAAACATATGAACAAATATTGAAATGGAATGTTCATTGAAATGGAGTTACAGGTGGCCAAAACAATGTGAGCATTGAAATGGAGTTACAGGTGGGAGGCGGCTGAATCAACGCACCCTTTGAAATGGTGTTGCAGGTGTGTTTATGTTGTTTTTTTTATGTAGATAGCTAGAAATTTTCTATGTTTTCTGAAAATCATTGAACAACTATTGGTTAAAGAAAAAGGGTTTTCATTGATGGAAAAATAAAATGATTTCTTTGCATGTATGGTTTTCATATGAAATGCATAGCTATTTCTAGTTATGCAGAATAAAAAAATTCAACTAGAAATTCTTTGCATTCACCACAGTAAGCATCTCACCTATAAAAATATAATAACTTCTTAATACAAAATAAATTTTAGAAGTTTAACTAACTCGTACACTTGCAATTCAAGAGCTATGACAACTAGAATCACTTGTATTTAGTGCAGAAGCTTCACATCTCCAAAACCATCATTCTTAATCCACCTGCCCTTGTTTTCTTCAATTTTGTTTCCTCGAATACATCAACCACCTGGAAGGAAGACAAGTCTTAGTGATAGATTAAATTGGAAAATTAAAGACATTTGGTGCTACAAAGAATTCTTTTTATTCCAAATTTCACCAATATACAATTTATATGTTGCAGTGAGTGCAAAATTCTAGCTTGCACAAACAATAAACAAACATATTAAACTATACATTGGGAATTTAGTTTCCAATTTAACCTATCGCTAACACTAGTAGTATATATCAACAATTATATCTACCATTCTGCAGGAACTCTGAAGTACTAAGCATTCATTTCAGATATATAAAAAACTTATCTCTCCTAACATATGAAAGAGGCCATAACTTACAATAATCAATAAACACATAGAATACAGAACAAGAAAGATACCACATACCACTATCAGACTTCTATTTATATGGACTGTGTATCTCAATGAGCACCTAAATGACATATAGGTATCATAACCACTGTTCAATGATATTGTAAACTGAACCATTACTTGTACAGACGACTGAAAAAATATAGATCATTGCAAGAACAAAGGTTAACAAGTCAAAAAAATCCTTGCCAATCACCTTGATTGACCTAAAAAATAGTAGCTACTCTACCAAAAAAACACACCTATATAAATACAAAAACAAATAAAACCGTACACAAAAACATACATAGAAACACACACAACATGAAAAGAAGGTAGAATAGGATGTCAGTGCACAAAAGAGAATCAATTCGACAGAGACATGAGAGTCTTATGTGAAAAGGTAGACAAATTTTGCAAACAACTTATTAAAAACAAAACATCTACATTCTCTAATAAGAAAGACACTCTCAAAGTTGAGAATAGTATTTGGGTTGCAGGTTTCATAACACATACTATTTTCCAACATGCAAGTATGTATAGAAAACATTCTTCTAATGAAAACCTTAAAGTTTGTAGACAGTAACAATGTACTAAAGTTCATTCACCTTCACAATTTATAGCAACTTTTAATTAAAAAAAAAATTGAAATTCAATTTCATCATATCATTTAAAAATAAATGCACAATATAATTTGTAGGTTGGAAAACACAATGTGGTTTGCCAGTTATTTCATTCTCTACATTCAAAGTTACGTGGTTGAGAGCACAAGTAGGAATGTCTTGAAAATATTTTGTTAATTAGGTAGTAGGAATGCAATGAAAGGGAACATTTTATAAACTCCCATTTTTTTCCAACAACCATTAAAAATTTGAATGATTGCACGTTGGAAAACACCATGGGAGGTGAGTGCATGATTAATGAAACCTCCAACCCACACAATGTTGTAAAACCCTCTACAAACTCAACTAATCTCCTGACAAAATGCACCTATGTACATACAAAAACTCATGAAAACATACATAATGACATACATGGTACCATACATAACATGAAGAGATGGCGTAGTGCAGGGCCCACCAGACGGATGTAGAAGTGAGGAAACCGATAGATGGAAGGAAACGTCACAGCAAGGAAAGCAAGGTGGTGTCTCGTCACATCGAATTATGCCAACATTTTTTTTCCTTGTGCAAGAAGCTATCTGTTCACTGTGCATGGGAAGGGCATTGATATGATTAAGACATGTGTTTTAGATTGTAACAAGTATTGTTCTTGGAAAACACTTTGTGTTTTGGGTTTTCTCCTTCTGTAGGTTGAAAGAGAATTGTTGGAGAGCAAGGGGGTGTTGCAAGGAGGGGAGACAACCAAGCGAGTTGAGGTGAGGGGTTTCTAACCAACTATATGTACTTTGGTGCGTCAGCTCAGATTTCCTAGCTTACAAATTGGGTTGTTACGTCTAGGGGGTTTTAGAATGTGTGTGGGTTGTAGATTTCTTAAAACTCATTATTTTCCAATCCCATTACATTCTTACTATCTAATTCACAAAAGGCTCTCAAGACAATCACAAAACATACAAAATCGAGGTGAGGGGTGAGTAACCAATTGGGTTGCTACTTGTAAATGGTTTTAAAACATTATGTGGGTTGCAAATTTTCAAAAACTGGTGTTTTCCAACCTAGAATTTTACAAAACAGTATGAATGCAATTGAGACAGTACAAACAATTGGAGTATGCGTTGTCATTTTCTAAGTTTTTTTCTGGCACGGGAATTTGAGGCAAAATGACATATGCATTTTTAGTTTGGAGAAAGAAAGGGGAAAAAACTTTGTGTTTCATGTGTGCACATTCAAAGTTGATGGTTGGAGTTCACATGTAGGGGTTGGAGGAAAAAACCAATGTTTTGAAACTTGGAATTTAACAAAATGGTATAAATGTAATTTAGACGGTACAAATGTAACGAAAAGGCACCTTATAACAAGTCTTATGCACAATAAAATTTGTGTTTCTATTTCTTAATATGATCTAAATATACATGCACATTATGATTGCAGGTTGGAAAAAATAGCAGGAGGTGAGCTGACAACATGATTTACGAAACCTCCAACACATAAAATATTGTAAAACCCTCTAGGCATTGAAGCCAAATACCTTACTGGTTGTCTAGAAAAAATGCGTATCACCACACTCCTATGGTCTAAATAACACCAAGCTTTTCAATACATACATATTGTTTAAAAAAATTCTAGGATGCAAAACAACGTGTTTTACAAAACCTGCAACCCACCTAATGTTTCAAAACCATTTAGACACCACTATGGGGGTACGATATCATGTTACATACATAGGTGATTTTTGTCTAAATACTAGTTATTATATGAATTGGCCTCTAATATTGGTATAGTATACCGTTAGGGGAGAAGCTAACTCCTACACAAAAAGCAATAATATACTATACCAGTATTAAAGGATGATTCATATAATATACCAGTATTAGAGGGAACAACTGATAGGAGGCAATGTGTTTCCCAGCACTACAAATAATGTGAGCATTTTATTTAAACAAAAAAATGGAAGGTGTGATTTTGAAGACATTCATACTATTTTGTAACATTCCATGTTGCAAAACCATAGATGTTAAGAAGCAAGACATTGTGTTTTCTAAAACTGCAAATAATGCAAGCATTTTATTTAAACACAACAATGCAGTTTGATTTTGGGAGAAAAAATTCATAATGTTTTGTAACATTCAATGTTGCAGAACAATATGTGTTTAGAAGCAAGCAACCTATCGTGGGACATCCCTTTACATTTAAACAAGGAGATTCAAATAATTGAAACCCAACATTGTGTTTTCCAAATTGCAATTATTTTGTGCACTTTTTCTTTTCAATCATGTGAAATTTAAACACAACAATGGAAGGAAGGTGTTATTTTGAAGACATCCATACTTTTTTGTAACATTGCATGTTGCAAAACCATAGGTGTCAAGAAGCAAGATAGTGGGTTTTCCTACTGTGCAAATAATGCAAGCAATTTATTTGTTCCAATAAGGAGAAAGCTAACTCATAAAAAAAAAGCACCTATGTATGTAACATGAGATTGAAATGGCACTTCACTTTCCTCATCTGATTCAACCAAATAACTATTGACATTATTTACAGAGTTCAAAAACACATTGTCTCTATATAAGGTGTTAAGCAACAAGCAACCCATATAGTGTTGTAAAACCCTCTGCAACTAAGAGGAGACAGTGTACTTTCCAACTCTGCAAATAATGCGACCAATTTATTTGATCCAATCGGATAAAGAAAGTGAAATGACATTGGTTCTTGGAGCATAACGAAATAAAACTCTTTATATCGAACTAATTGAAAATGGGCAGTGTGTTTTCCAACCCTCCAAAACAATCTATAACACTGTGCCTTGCAAGTTTCATAATACCTACTGTTTTCCAATTTCATTACATTCTTGGCACCTCATTTTTCTACTTGAAAATAATGGCTTCTAATGCTACTTTTTTAGGGTTTTTGTCCATTCCAAAATTCATTTTTTGGTTTCTAAGACCATGTTTTTTGGGGTTTTTATCCATTCCAAAATTTGGCAAAATTGGAAAACCAAAATACGGCAAGCAAGGACACAAAAAATAAAAAACCTTTGACACAAAAAACACATTTGAGACCTCCAATGTCCAAAATGAGGAAGTTAAACTATGATTAAACATTACAACTTTAAATTTTAATCCTTCTCCCAATGAAGACCCAAAAAAAACATTTTATTTCTATTTCAAAAAAAACCTCAACAAAACCCATTTCACAGTTCAATCAGCTGCTTCACAATCTTTGCAGAAGGTTGAAATGGCACAAATAATGGTGGATATACCTACCTCCTATTGCTCGCGTTCATTCAACCACTTTCATCTATTGTTCATGTGCATTTAGCCGGCTTTGTTGCTCACCTTTGTTCAACCCTCGTCACTTTTCGCCACATGTAACTCCATCTCCCTGCTTGCACGTCCCTCCTCATGGCTAGTTGTAACTCATTTCATTGTTCACACATCCTCCTCATGGCTGCCTGTAACTCATTTCGCTTCTCCCACCTCCCCCTCCAAAATCTGTAAAATGAAATGAACAAAATGGTGGACCAAAACAAAATTAAATGTGGAAAAAACTTAGGGTTTGTTGACTGTCGCGCATCCTTTTCTGGCATCTGACACGTGACGAGATCTGTCAAGTCTTTCTATCTTTTCGTCGGTGTCTTTTTGTCCATGCGTAGGATGGGGGATGTGAGGGGGTATACATATTATGTTATATACATATATAACATAGGAGTGTTTTGTCTAGGAGTGAGCTTTCTCCCTTGTGTATGTGCCCATCTATATATATATACACATATATAATTATATAATTACATATAAATATATATATAATAACATATATAATAACATATATATGTAATTATATATGTATATACATATGTATATATACACATAATGACAAGAGGAGTGAACTTGATGCACAGAGGCTTCATGAAACAATTGATGTGATTAAGGAGGAAGGGGTCAAGAGTGTAGAATATTTCATGGAGCCTCTGTGCATCAAGATCATGCCTCTTTTCATGTTGTCTTTTGTCTTTATTCACAATATCCTACTGCTACTCATTGACCTTCAATATATATAAAACAAATATAAGAACATATTGCCATGCAATTGTATTATTATGTTCTTCCATGCACAATTATTTTGTTTGCAAGATGCTTTTTTTCATTTCATTCATACTACCAAACATGGAAAGGGTTTGACTGGCTCACAATTAGAGGGTTATCTGCCATGCACTTGTATTTTCTTCTTCTACAATGCACAAAATTTCACTTTGCAATTTTCCTTTGCTATTTTTTTGGTATCTACAAATATCAAAATGAGTTAACTTGTTTTTATTTGAAGATATTCTTCCATGCAATTAAAGACTCCATACCAAACCAACATTGAATATATAAAGAGATTTACAAATTCAAAAATGCATATCTCCATATTTTCTAATTTCCATTTACCATGACTCACTTCCATATTCATATCTACATGGAACTGCAGACATTCAACTCCCCAAACAAAAAATTTAAGTTGTTCAATTCCATGGAGACTGTAACAAATGGAACAAACAATGCATTACCAAATGATATGCACCACATGTACTTTAAATGCAGGGTGGACGCCAGATGATAAGCATGAGCACTGTTACACTCTCCATGGAAAATAATAGCTTCACTTTTTTATTAATTATTTATGCCTTTGAATGCCAAGCAATTGTATTTGTCTGTGCTTCCATGCACAACAATCTTTTCTATGAAATACTTTCTTTATTTCATTGTTACTACCAAACATGGAAATGAAAACAACTTAACCCATTATCATATTTGGGTATAACACAAAAAAAATTAAAGACATATTGTAGAGTTAAAGATTGTGCATAACAAAAAAATATTAAAGGTAGTGGAAAATTACACACACACACACACACATATATCACACACACACACACACACACACACACACACACACACACACACACACACACATATCACATACATATATGTAATTTTTCATTGCCTTTAATATATTTGCATGCAACCACCAAAAAACAATGTGTTATTCGCTCAAGAAGCAAACAAGGATTGCATACCATGAATACAAACAATATTTACAATTGAATGCATCCAAAAAAGTTTTCAAATTTGAAAAAGGAGGACACAAATTAAAGACTCCATAAAAAACCACCATTACAGATCTACAAATTAAAAAATGCATTTCTCAATCTATTCCAATTTCCATTTAGTGGAGCCTCACTTCCATATTCATATGTACATGGAACTGCATACAGTCAACTTCCCAAATTAAAAAGTGAAGTTATTCTTTTAGATGGAGAGTCTAATGAATGGAATGAACTATGCATAGCGAAGGGATATGGTCAGAATATTTTTAATGCGGGGTGGTCGCAAGACCATAAGCTACAGCACCGTTACACTTTCCATCTCAAAAGAACAACTTCACATTTTTGGTGGTGGGTTCAATTGGATTTGGTGGTGGGATAGTCTTGGCTCTTTGTTGTTCTGGTGCCATTGGATGTATGAAAATATTGGCGGCAATGTAATGCAAGTGGTGATTTTATAGGGGAGTGTGGGTTATACTAATTTTATATTTTGGCTGCATGTTTTAATGCTATAGGCCATTAACAAGCAATATGGCTTGTATGTTTGTGGTATTAGATGTGCTTTGAATATTCTATGACATGTAAGACTGTGAATAACTATTTGTGTTTGGGACAAATATAAACTGATTATAATACAATTTTGGCGGTACAATGATTCGAGTACCCTTGTTGACTTTCTTGGTGAAAACTGTTTTACAATTGCATATTAAGGGGGTCCTATAGACCCTATGTTTGGAGGTCCACATGTTTCTACATGATATTATTTACAATTGCTTACATGAATTATTTTGCTTACCAAGAATATAGAATTGCTAGAATTGATGAGGCAGAATACATATATATATATGTATATTTAAATATGTATGTATGTATGCATAATTATACATATATATATGTATATATGTATGTACACACGGACACACACACACACACACACACATATATATGTATGTGTATATATACATATAAATGTATGTATGTATATATATACATATATATGTATGTATGCATATATATATATGTATATATGTATATATGTATGTCTATATATCATAGAGATTATGGTATATTCGGCTGACACCTTGTCATTTTGTGTCTTGTTCACTTTGCTTCATTGCCGTGCAAAGAAATACATGTTCAACCTAGCCCATTGTTCCTTCGAAGCTTCGCTGATGGTGAGTTACAATTGAAAGGTATACAATTTTCTAATATTCTTTGTGTAATATGTATGTATGTATGCATAATTGTACATATATATATACATATATATGTATGTATCTATATATGTATATATGCATGTATATATATGTGTGTATGTATGTATGTATATATTTACATATATATAGATATATGTATGTATGTATGTATATATGTATGTACGTATATGTATATATGTATAGATGTATGCATATATCATAGAGATTATGGTATATTCGGCTGACACCTTGTCATTTTGTGTCTTGTTCACTATGCTTCATCGGCGTGCAAAGAAATACATGTTCAACCCAACCCATTGTTCCTTCGAAGCTTTGTTGATGGTGAGTTGCAATTGAAAGGTATACAATTTTCTAATATTCTTTGTGTATTAAGCTAATCACTACCTACATTTTTGTAATATTCTTTGTGTAATCTTCTTGATGCATTGATTGATCCCTCCTTTCATTTGTTCTTGTAGCAAATAGGATAAAGGTGTGTGCAACAAGACACAACATTAGGAAAATCCATACTATACAGGTGAGGTTTCTAACCTCACTAAGGCTCTACCACTTTCTCCTACCACTGTTTGTCTTACTAATTTTGATCATATTGTTTTGGTGTTTCTCAATTAGAATGAATTTTATGGCTTTCTTGGTGCATGCAAAATGTGCTTGATGAAGTGTATGGCGTCTAGGGTGTTTATGAACACTTAAATTTTTTGTCTTCTTAAATACACTTTATTTTTCAAGGAAAATAATGCTTCTTTCTAGCATCACTCTGTCTTTAATGGGTTACTATTTCTTATGTTTCTTTCCTCATGGTTAGCCAAAATTTGTCATCATTGAATTTCCCACCACGTGACTGTGCCACCTATGATTTTAATATGTATATGCACATATACTTGTGGATGCATATATGTACATATGTTTATATATGCATATGCATATATGTACATATATATACATATGTATAACAATATATGTACAAAAGTATGCACATATAGATGAATAGAAGTAGGGTGAGTCAACTTTGAACACACACACATACACATATATACATACATACATATATGTATATATATATGTATGTATATATATATATATACATATACATATATTTATATATATATTATATATAAATATATGTATATGTATATGTATATATATATGTATATACATATATATACATACATACATACATACATACATACATACATACATACATACATACATACATACATACATACATACATACATATATATATATATTCAACCTCATCAATTATAGCAATTCTATATTCTTGGTAAGCAAAATAATTCATGTAAGCAATTGTAAATAGTATCATGTAGAAACATATGGACCTCCAAACATAGGGTCTATAGGACCCCCTTAGTATGAAATTGTAAAACTATTTTCACCCAGAAAGTCAACAAGGGTACTCAAATCACTGTACTGCCAAAATTGTATTATAATTGATTTATATTTGTCCCAAACACAAATAGTTATTCACAGTATTACATGTCATAGAATATTCAAAGCACATCTAATACCACAAACATACAAGCCATATTGATTATTAATGGCATGTAGCATTAAAACATGTAGCCAAAATATACAATTAGTATAACTGACACTCCTCTAATATATCACCACTCGCATTACATCACTACCAATATTTTCATACATCGAATGGAACCAATTTCATACTCCCCTAATATATCACCACTTGCATTACATCACTACCAATATTTTCAAACAAAGAGCCAAGATTATCTCATCACCAATTTCATTATATTATATAGAAGAGGTTGTTGCACTTTATAAATTCTATATCATGTAAATGATGTTGCTAGTGTTGTTTACACGACTATATGAAGATTCAAGTGATATTGTTAGTGGTTGTTAATGCATAATGTTGTATACATGCAATAGTTATGCAAAGTGTGTTGTGCATTTCAGCCCAATCAAGCAATCACCATAAACAAAGTTTGAGTATAATTAAGCAGACTTCCATTAACAAGCAATCACACTACACTGGCAACATGTACATCATATTGCTAATTATGCCCATAAACATATCCATTTAATAAACCAATAAATAGATCCATTTGATATCAAATCTTAAATATAGGCATGTGCATAATGGTGGGAACAACATTTACATATTATAGGACAAAAATTTGTAGTGACATTGGAGGTTATAGCATTGAGGAGACTTCTTTTTTAGAAGAGCATTTAAGTATTAAACTATGTATCATTATACTTTAAAAATTATCAGTGTATGCAACATGGTTTAATACTAAAAATGCTTTGGTGAAAAGAAGCCTCCCCAATGCATGGCTCAACAAGTTTCGGTGTGAAACCAAATGAACAGTTGACAATTTTTGCAAACAAAATGAATGATAATGAGTGGGATATGCGAGAATTTGGAGCATTGAATGAACCCTGATCTCCGATTTACTTTCCTGACAGATCGAGTAAATGTGAAGGGACACGTAAGGCAAGTTGGTTAGTGGAGGTAACTAAGGAGGCAGTGAGTGATTAATGCTCTAAACTATTCGTTTAGGGTGGCGAGGTTGTCCTAGACACACAACCGTCCAATCCACTGTACATAGATGTGTTCACCGATTAAGGAGCCATGTGGGCTCCACTTTTGGGCAAAGGGAAAAATTAGCCATTTTTGGACACGTGGGCGTAAAATGTGCTTGACAGGTGTTAGGGTGATCAATTTTTTTTAAAATAATAATATGGGTCGATGCACAAGTGGCAGGGTGACGTGGCGGGCAAATTTTTCTGCTTAATATCAAGGTATTTCAGTCCCTAACAACAAAATTAAATAGTGAAAAATTGAACTATATATTGCAACTAGAATACACAACAAAAAAGCAGTCAATCAGTCATATAGTTGTAGTGATGGTCCTCCCAACATCAATCAAGCATGCCAAGATAAACATATGGAGATGTGTTCTCATCTCCTACTTGTGCTTTATGAGTTGTACTTACATGATTTGCATTTGCATTTGTAAATTGAGTTCTTATTAAATGCAATAGTGCTGAACAACTATTTGCAACGGAGAGTGGAGTGCAACCTACATTTGGGCTAACACTTGAATTGACATTCAACTCCC
The DNA here is from genome assembly GCA_007258455.2 of Sequoia sempervirens. NCBI lineage: Eukaryota > Viridiplantae > Streptophyta > Pinopsida > Cupressales > Cupressaceae > Sequoia > Sequoia sempervirens. The sequence goes on along the minus strand of VDFB02180823.1, from coordinate 15,006 downwards.
TAAACAAAGGGATGTCTATGTTCAATATATCCCAAAACAAGGCATGGTTTTGTGCAAATGGGTTTGTAGGATTGCTTATATGTATTTCTCATTGCACTGACCTATGGGCCCAGTTAATTTCTCTTTCCTTCCTATCTTGTTTCTTTTGAATCCTTTGTTGCTCCATCTCATCCTGCCTTTCCTTCTTATCTTGTTTCCTTTGAAATCGGTCTTGGTCCCTCTTTTGATCTCCTTCCTTCCTATCTTGTATCCTTTGAACTATCTCTTGCTCCTTCTTCTGCTCTCTCTCCTTCCTATCTTGTTGCTTTCTAGCTCTGTCTTCCTCCTTCTGCTCTATTTCCTTGCTCAAATCTACATAGTAATGTACCAACTGTGGTATGGAAAAAGTGTTAGGTGGAGAAGGCAATGAATAAGTTCCTTTCTCTTCTTTGCACTACAAGACAATACCTAATTTTTTGGCTCCATCGGCCAACCAAGATGGTTGGGTAGGGGCCAAGGGAAGGCTTAAACCGTCAAAACCCTCATCAGTAGCTCCCTCAACCAAACAAGAGGGTTGGGTAGGGGGTGATGGAAGACTTATACTATCATTACCCTCCTTCATAGATCCATCTGCCAACCAAAATAGTGGGCCCGTAGGGGCTAAGGGAAGAGTCAGGCCGTTGTTATGTTCCTCACGGTGGTTGTCCACCATGTCATTTGTTTGATGATTAACCATTTCATTCATTGTCAATTCCCAATGTCGTGATGTTGTTGTCTGCCTGCTTGATGGAGCGATAACTATGACAACTATCTCTGCTTCTACATTTTCTTCTTCTTCAAGGGGGAATGAAACCCCTCATTGACTTGTAAGCCACCTTATTGTGGCTCTCTTCTTCATTGGATTGTACCTCATATCAACTTTATATTGAACCTAGACAAATTATTGAGACATGTTTGAAACAACGATAAGAAACACCATTGAACACCCTTAAAGACAGAGTGATGCATGTTTATTTTTTTTAATTCCTTTATTGTGTTAGCTGAAATTTATAATGGTAAATTCGGTAAGTGTTGAAGTTTTATTTGATCATACTATTTTGTTTGAATTGGACATGTTTAAAACTTATTTGATTGAAATGAAAGTAGTTTGTGTAATGCCATAAAGCCGAAGGGAACTAACAATGTAGATAATTGAAATTCATTGTCATTCATCAAGAGGCATCAAGCATGAAACAATGTGATATTAAGTTACAAGTATCTGATATATGAGAATGTTGAAATTGAACATTCATACACAATCATAAACAGTATTAGTTGAAACCTCAGATAGCGAGTTTGAAAGAATTAGTTGTAACAATGACATTGCCATGCAAAAAATTTACATGGCCTTGTGCAACAATCACATAGGGTTTAACAATCATAATTATATAAGGAACTGGAAAACATTGACTTCCATAAATAGTGTTAAGTTGAAACCTCAAATATTGAGTCAACATGTAGTGGGTGAGAAACATTTATAGTGCAAATAACCAATTTACATACCCAGGCATATAGAACATAACAAAAATACCAGGAATTGAACTAAAATTACTTGACAATCATAAATATATAAAGTTGAAACACTTGATATAATTGTCACTTTCTTATGCTCGAAAAATAGTTAGGGTGTGTAGAACTGATCTATATTGGTAGCCATTTTGAAAATTCTAGCAAACAAACTTAAATGACTTAACATACATAAACTCTGTAAGGTGAAACCCTAGATATTGAGTTACAGGTTTGTGGGTCACATAACTTTTACAATGAATATAACACATCTATATTTGGATATAGTAATAACATAAGAAGAACCCAGAAAATGAAAAGAACTTCTTGGACATTTAGAAACAATGTAAGTTGAAACCCCAAATGTTGAGTAACAAGTTTTTTTGAGAAACGTCACCATGGTTTTAAACATATTGTCGTATGGACATGAGTAGTTGGGTGAACCCACAAATGTGGTTTAGAATTAGAGTGAGGAAGGAAAAGTTGAAAAAAATGACCCCATGCGAAAAAATTTCATTTTTGGGGTTCGAGCAAACTAATAGGTTCGAACGAACCAAAAGAGGGTTCACTAGAACGTGGGTTCGAGTGAACCCATTCAATGCAATTTCCCACCATCCTGCCAAAAAATACAATGAAAACCTTTTTGAAAGGGGGTTTGAATGAACCTTGGTTTTCTAGAACCTGTTCAAGCGAACCCCCTTTTCCCACCTTCTGCTCTCTGGCACCAAAAGTCAAAAAATTTCCCTCCAAGCTCAAGTTGAAGATGAAAATGGAGGAGACTTCACAAACCCAACTGGAATCAAGTAGTCCTCAGAACGAGCTATCCAATGACTATAATTTTAATATGTTTTGGTTTTATTATGTATTTGTTTTTTTAGTTTTATTAAACATAGGTTTTCACTGAAAATCAAGGTCTTTGTTCTACACATGTATAAAAATAGTAGATTATCAAAAAACTATATATATATATATATGACTGCACCAGATATTGAAGTCCTTGATCCAACAAAAAAAAAATTGAATTTCATACATAGAAAAAAGTTACGCATTGTAGGTTCGCATGTCTGAATTGTAATTGGTTTGACTTTGAAACTTGATAAAAGAAAAAATATTCAATAAAAAACTATCTAACCAATTGGAAGCACTAGATATCAAAGTTACAAATCTAAATTTGAAAGAACTAGAATTTTATCCTTCATGGAAAAAATGTTATGCATTATACAGTGAGTGTCACTCCTTAAAAATGTTTTCTAAAAAAAACTAGTTTTCAAAGGAGATGGAAAAAGAAGTGCACTCTAATTCCAAAATTTTTGAAAAAAATATATTTAGAATCTATAGAAAAAATGTCACAAATCACTAGTTTGCATCATCTTCAAATTCCTCACAATTTAGCCACTAAAGGTGCCCGAAAGTGAAGATTTAGTTAGAAAAAATTATTTCAGTGTCTAGTTTGGCCAAAAATTGTAAACCAATATTGTGGGATCACCCAGTTAATATGAAAAACAAGAAGTTTCAGATTGGCATTCGTAGGCATAAACAATGTGTTTTTGTAAAGTACCTGAATGTTGATCTTGTGTGTTATTGTTGTTGCTTCTTCTTCTCCTCTTTGTTCGTCTGCCTCTATGAAAACATTGTAGTGAATATGAAAGTGAGACGTGGTTAATGGAAATGCAATTTTGAATTTGAAAATATTTTTATATGTTCAATGTTGTTTGGTATGAAGTCTTTAATTTCGGTCCTCCTTTTTCAAATTTGAAAATTTGTTTGGGTGCCTTCAATTACATAGTTTGTATGTATTTATGGCGTGTAGTTTTTGTTTGCCGCTCAGGCGAATGTGGTAGCCTTACTACCTTTGTTTTGGTGGTTGCAGGTGGGAAAAGAGGAGTTTGAACCAGTTGTCATGTGAATGGATTTGACAAATGAAACAATTATGAATGATTTCATTTCATTTTAGTGTTGTATTGATGGCAAAGTGGGATAGGGGTGGATTGGATTGGATTTGGCTTATGGTACTTTCTTAGTTTGTAGTTGTTCTCCGCATGCCACTTGTATTAAAATAATGGGTGTGAGCTAATGCAAGTGGTGATATTAAAGGGGAGTGTGGGTTATACTATTTTTTTATTATGGCTGCAAGTTGTACAACTACGGTTCATTTTGAATTAATATGGCTTGTATGTTTGGGGTGTCAAATGTGCTTTGAATATTATCTAACATGTAAGAGTACAATAAATTATTTTTGTTAAGGACAAATATAAACCGATTATAATACATTTTTTTACAATACAGTGAATCGAGTACCTTTGTTGACTTTGTGGGTGAAAAGTGATTTACATTTGCATATTAAGGTGGTCTATTGTGGGGCCCATGTGGGACTACTTCCATCCCCACTATAGGCTCCCACCCTACTTTGGGCCCCTCTCCCCTAGATTACAACACCACATATTGTATAACTAGCAATCGCATCGTGTTGTGCAATGGGTACGCCGAAGAGGTGTGGAGGGTCAATTGGTAGGAGATTTAGAAATGAAATAAATATTTTAATGGAGAAGTGATAGATTTAAATCAATTACATGCATCTTTTTACAAGGATTCAAACAAGACTAAAAGTCCTAAAGTATTAGGAAGATAATCAAGCTCCATTACCAATAACCCATATTATGTTTGTTATAGGGAGAGAACGAGAGGGGGGAGAGAGGGGGGTAAAGGGAGATATAGAGGGGTAAGAGTGAGAAAGAGAGGGGAGGTTAAGAAGATAGAGATAGAGAGGAAGATACACATACAAATAGAGATGGAGAGTGAGATGAAGATGGAGGAGACAAATATGGAGAGAGGGAGAGATAAAGAGAGAGAGTAGAGAAGGAGAAAATGAGTGATAGATAGAAAGATGAAGATAGAGATTGGAAGTGATATAGAGAGAGTTAGAGAGAGGGAGAGATATAGGGGTGGAGAGAGATGGAGAGATAATGAGATAGAGATAGAGAGAAATATGGAGGAATATATATAGAGGCAAAAAGATATAGATATAAAGGTCTATAAAGAGGGAGAGGGAGAGGGAGAGGGAGAGAGATGGATGGATAGAGAGAGGGAGATATGTCTAGTGATAAAGGAGGAGAGAGGAAGAGGGAGATAAATGGATAGAAAGATAGAGAGAGGTAGAGGGAGAGATAAATATAGAGAGATATAGAGAAATATAGATGGTGAGATAGAGTGATAAAGAGATAGAGATATAAGGAGATATAGAGAGGGTCAAAGGGAGACAGAGACAAAGAGATAGACAAATAGAGAGAAGTAGAGATAGGCAAATAGAGATAGGGGGAGATAGAGGGAGAGATAAAAAAGGGACAGATAGATATATGTGAGGATAAAGAGAGAGATAGAGATATATGGGAAGAGAAAGGGAGAGAGAGGGATAGAGGGAGAGATAGGGAGGAATGAGAGATAGAGAGAAAGGGAGGGAGAAACAAGGAGAGAGTGTGTGTTTGTGAGTGAGAGAGATATATAGAGATAGAGATAGGGAGGAACAAATAGGGAGTGTGTGTGAGAGAGAGTGAGAGAGAGAAATGAATATAAAGATATGGAGATATAGATAAAGAGGAGAGAGAGAGAAAGAGAGAGAGAGAGAGGGGGGGAGTGATTTGGGGAGAGGGATAGGGAGAGATAGGATAGAAAGAGGGAGAGATAGAGATAAATATAGTGGGAAAGATAGAGGGGGGAGAGAGATAGATGTATTGAGAGGTAAGGAGATAGGGATAGGGTAGAGACATAGAGAGGACGATAGAGATAGAGATAGATAAGATCTTTCACATATTTCATATACACACATTGTCTAGTGATTCTAGTTGTTAGGGGGCATCATATTATGGTCCAACAAAGGTATCAATGGAGAAGTGATAAATCCAAATCAACTATGCATCAACTTCTAAGGATCTAAATACAACTAAAACAAACCTTTGAATTAGGAAGATAATTAGGTTCCATTACCAATAGGCTCATGTTACATTTACAATAGGAAGAGAGGTAGAGAGAGGGAGAGGTAGCAATATAAAGAGGGAGAGATAGAGGGGGAAGAGTGGGAGAGAGAGAGAGGGGTAAGGAGATAGAGATAGGGAAGATAGAGATAGATGTGGAGATGAAGATGGTGAGGAACATTTATTGTTAAAAGAAAAATATTCCCCAAAGCCCATCATGCATTAAGAAGCAAAAATAGATTGATGAACATACAAATTTATTGCACTATGAAATGACAATGTTCTTTGAAAGGCCAATAAACCCCATTTGTATGTAATCATGTTTTTCTATCATTAAATTCATAAAGAGACCCTTCAAAAAGTATCTCAACTCCACTTTGATATGGTTGGGAGTTGGAGTTATCTTTTCAAGTGGGCCTCGTTTGTCTTTATTCTTGTGCTTGCCTTGCCATAATTATTTTTTACTTAAATTAGTTCTTAATTTATTGCAAATATATTTGGAATATTCAAAGGTTTTACAAAATTAGTTGTATTTAAATAGTGAGAATGATGATATTTTTTTATTATATCATTTATCAAAGTATTTTTTTTTGGTATGATTGATCTTTATTTGACCTCTAATAATTTTGATGGATCAGATCATCTACTTGTGATAGTTTAACCAAATGATAACTTCTAATTTAGATATACACTCCTTCATAATATTTAATCTAACATATAAAAATAAAAATACATGATCCAAATATTTTTCTTATATATAAAATAAATTGTATTTATCTATATACCATTGTTTTTTCCTTGATTAAGTGTATCAACTATTTTAATTTAGTAAAAATGTTAATTTTAAAAAATATAAATACTTAAAAAATAAAAAATAATACAAGTATATTAATTTTAGAGAATAAAAGTACTTAAAAATTAAATAATTAAAATCACACTACAAACTATAGAATTTCAAATGTTGGTAAAATTATGATTTATACTATATAAGTTAGATGCCCATTCTTTGTTTCCTTAAAAATAATTATAATTTAAAACGAAATATAAGAGCATGTAGATATTTGATCTCAAAAAACTTTAGTTTTTGAAGTATTTATTTTATCTCTTGATCACCCTAGCGAAGTCATTATTTCCATCTTGATCCTCGGAGTTGCGATTGTGAACTGATGGCATTTAAAGCTGGCATTTAAAGCTAGCGACTCGTATGAAATTTTGAAGTTGGTTTATTTAAGCTTGGAATTTTAAAATTTTGCACATCCGATATCTGTAACAATGGAGATTCTGATAAGACTGCACTATAACAAAAGGCAAAAGGCCTTCTCGGGCAACATTGTGGACCAGAGATTGCAGGCGACTTGTTTGGTCAAAGATATGTTATCTCTAGAAGCGGTGTGCATGGTGATTGAAGAGAATTCTTTGTTTCCACTAACAGATACTTGGTGAATTCAGATATCTCTTCTCGATTTCTTGCCTCCCTTTTGGACTTAGGCATTCCCAAAGTTCACTGCCTTTTGTTGCTGAGGCTGGTGTTTAAAGTAGATTTTATATTGAATGACCTTGACACGGTGGCTATGCCCGAAACTGGTGTGGGCATTCCGTGGTCAGATGACATTGCTCGCATGTTTAGATTGGGGGTGGAGGTGGAGAAACATCCCTTCATCTTGAACATGGATGCGATTGGGCTGAAGCAACATAGGCGGTGGGCTTCGGTGGGAAGATATTTCCTCTGTCAGCACTTGGGGATGGATGCGATTTCTGACGACCAATACCAACAATGAAGGTCTACTTTTTCTATTGCAGGTTGATACATGTTTGGTTGGGTTTGGGGTCTGTTTTGGCTCCTTTTTAGCCTATGGAATGTAACGATGGTCTGGGGCTCAATGCTTCTTGTATACTCCTTGATTGCCCTGTGACAATTTGGTGGTTGCACTTCTCAGCCAGACACTTTGTAACTTTCTAACTTTATGAAGATATCAATATAATCCATGTAACCTCGATTGCGTATTACCAACAACAACAATAACAACAACAACAATAAAAAAAAAAGTATGTGGACATTTGATCTCCTAAAAAGTCTAGTTTTTTAAGGATTTTATTTCTTGATCTTATACAACGTTCTTGCATAGGATGTCATGTTATGTCATAATTATGCATTATCAATAGAAATAAAAAAAATTAACAATATACTATTAAGTTAAACAATTTGTAGTTAGATATACTGATCATAATATATTGATTAACCATTTAAAAATATATAAAAGAAAAAAATAATTAAAAATTAGACAATTAAAAAATAATATTATAAAATAAATAATTTCAAATGATTTGTAATGAAAATAAGCTATGATTTTTACAATAAGCTATATGTTTATTTTATTAGAAAAAATTATAACTTAAAAAGGATTGAGAGAGCATAGAGATTTGATTTCTAAAAGAAAAAGCTTTTTAAAGTACTGATATTATCTCTTTGATTCATGAAAAAAATATAACTTAAAAAGGAATGGGAGGAGATTTGATTTCTAAAAAAATAGTTTTTAAAGAAGTCATATTAGCTTTATATGTGTGTATGTGTATGTGTATGTGTGTGTGTGTGTGTATATATATATATATATATATATATATTGAACATTAAAATTATTGAATGGTCGGATCTTTCTTAATAGTCTTACATCATTCTAACATGTTTTGAACCATCGATCATAGAATTCAATCGATTGGGTTCATATAGGGAACATCTTCGACATAAATATAGTTGACACAAAACCTAAATCTGTCATAAGCATCTTTGACACAAACTTGGAGGTGGACTTCACTTTTCCTCTTGATTACACAAAGCCTAAGATGCTGGCAGTAAATCATGTTGCTCTATCCACTACTACAACTAGTACAAGAATAGCAAGATAAATTCCATCTGCAGAGCATGTAGCAGAATCTGGATGTAGATTTGGTTCCCTCACTATAGTTGGAAGGCATTTGAATGGAAAACCTCTAGCACCAAAAAATCCTAAATTCAAATCACTAAGGTCACTTGATCCCCTTCAATAGCTCCACATCATAAATCCTAGGTAAGCTTGTATTTGGTGATTGATGAGTCCATTTATTAGTTAGTTTTTATATCTTTTATACATGCTTATAGACATTACCAAGACATTTATCCTATACATGTTCATACATTATGCTATCTTTGATACCTATTATGCAAACCTTGAACCTAGGTTTTAAGTATATGGAAATATAATTATGATGTGATGGTTAATGCATGATTTATGTGTGAATATGTATGAATTGTGATTGGTTATCTATGCTTAGTCATGGTTGTTAGTATTGTGTACATGTTTTGTGAACTAACCCCTTGCAAGCTAGAGGAGGCACTGTAGCCCACAATAACTACAACACGAAGCCCACAGCCGAAGGAGTTCCTGAACAACAAAACATGGGATTCCTAGAATAAACTGAGCACGATGACTACAACATGGAGACATTTAATGAAGGAGAGAATGCATCATTATCACATTCAATAAAGACACTAGAGAAGGAAGAATCCTGCTATGATTGGAATTCTAAACTGATTTTGAACATTCCACATTCCATTCTATTACAAAAAGAGTCACAATCCAATTTGGACTCTTCTTCTTTTCTAGTTGCATTTAGAGTTAACTGAAGTTGTGTTACCCTCTAAAATCCAAGGAGTGGTCATTAAAGGTTTCACTTTAGAGTCATATTTTAAATAAGTCCCTTGTTCCTATATGTACAACACGTTAGTTGAGTCTTGAGAACTAGCTAGTCAATTTTCAGTCAATCAATTTTTAGTCGTTATCATATACTCTTTCAATTTTTAGTTGAAATATAGACTATGTTTATTGTGCAATCATGATTTCATGAATAAGATATTTGATCAGAATCTTATGTGATATTCTAGATTTGTACAATGAATAAATTTTGAGTTAGCATGATTGTATTCGATTTGAGAAGTTAGATTTGGTTTTAGATTAGTGAAGATAGCTACTTGAGCAAGGTTCACTCAAGGTAACTATCCTTCACTCCTTTATTTTTAGTTATTTCAATTCTATTTTAGTTGTTACTTTGTAAATGCAGTTTGTGTTAATAGATTCCTTATGTTTTCAATCATTGATGGATGCATGAACAGTCTTTGTTTCATAAGTAATACTATAATTACTAGATTTGTTGTACTCCGGAGTGTAGAATAGGTTTAATCACTAGTTCAGTTAATTTCCAGAATTTACTTCTGAATAGTAGTTAACTACAGTCTTATACTATAGGTACCCATAGCCAAAGAGACAACTTTACTTTCTTTACTGTTTTGTAGTTTTATGATTTTCTAGTAAGTGTAATATCTTTACTAGATTGATTTAGGTAGTTTCCGGTCTTTGAAAGTACATACAATGCCAATACCATCACAAGCATAGTAGCCCTGGTCGATAATTCAATGGTCTTTCCAAATGTTAAGTGGACTATTTAGTTAGGTTTTCTCCTCTGAATTGTGTGATCACCACCAAGTTTACTAGACACTAGTCGGGACTATACTTTTTTGGCATCGTTGTCGAGGATGGTGCTACTTTCAAAGATTAGTTTCTTTATATTGAACACACAAAATACTAAAAGGAGGGGGGTGTATTCTACTAAACCATTTGATTGCTAACCATCCAATTATTAACACATATCTTGTTGCAAGTTATGTAAGTAAAAACATGAAATGGTTCACAACATCACACAATTCATAGACACTAGGATTTTTACATGGAAAACCCAAAATGGGAAAAATCACAGTGAGGATTAACTCACAATATGTTATAACCGGTCATAAAATATTACAGGGCACACTATCAGGACTCACTTTCCTTGAAAGGATCATAGCCTAATACAACAAGATTTGGCTTACCGCCAAAATACAAAAAATATATGGCTCACTTCCATGAATATGAACTGAATGGAATGCGCCTTTTGAGTGTTGAGTACAGTTCCAATTAAGCTCTGGAAGATAGAAAATATTGCACCAGATTGAAGGTATACAACAACTATCAACAACTACCAATGTCTTCACACCATATTACTCTATCACACATCTCGCATAATCACTTCTTATCTCCTCTATCTCTATGTATCTATGCGTGTAAATGTATGCATGTATGTTTGTTCAATACAAAGATATTTCATATATATACACAGTTACATCTTCAAACATTAATTAGGTCGTCCTAATTGGATGTAAGCATACTTAACTCAAAATATCTTGTTGGATTCAATTTAACAAAAACTTCTTTGGTGCTCTAAACAAAATATGCAAGACATGATTTAGGTAAGCCCGAACCCAAAAAAGAACTCTTTGAACCTTCATGAAGTGTGTGCATTGCATGTTCAAGTCGGCCAGAAGAAGATCATACCAAAAACTATAAGCCAAACTTTTGTCATTTATAACTTTCAACTGATTTGACCTAGATTGTTGAATTCCTAACCAAAGTTGCATCTAAGACCCTTGAATAATATATCAAAATCATATGAGCCGATATTCTACTCAAAGTGATTCTAGACCAAATTACCGGATCAATGTAGCACAAACACAGTTTACTAGATGAGCAAAGAATTAGACATCAAACAATGTTGACATCAATGACAACATACTAGAGGTCTCCTTCTTCATTCTTCCAACAATCTCCCCCTTTATCACTAATGGCAACATGTGCCAAAAGTGAAGCTTACTTCAAAACCAAAATTGTGCAACAACAATTCATTAAACTCCCCCTTTCAAATATACAAAAACACAAAACTATTTTAAAAACCAAACATTATTTACATTCAACCTTCCTCCACATAGAACCTTCTCCCCCTTTGACATCAAGGACAAAGGGTAAGGAAAAATTAAATAAATATTTTTAATCAATAACTAGGGACACCTTGTAATTCCTTGAGAATTGCTTCCCAAGTAGGTTTTCCATCATCCCAAATCCCTTTTGCTCTAGTAAGATATTTATGCAGTGATTCCAGTTCCACTAAACATTCCTCTCCTTCTTTCAGAGTGGATGGAATGATGTTCATCTTCTCCATTTTTTTGCATCTACCAAGGCACTTGAAATGGGAATATATCTAGACATTACCGAATCTCCAAGTTGTCCAAACCATCCTATTGCATCTTCTTTTTGTCTCTGTAAAATGAAATTTTTTTTGGAAGGTTTGCAATAGAATTCCAACCAATGTAGTTTCTATCATCTACAACCTTGTAGTCTCCAGAGGCATCAACAAGTTGAGACTCTATTGAGTCCATTAAATCCTTAATGCCTTGAGTGGCATTAGGCCACCACATGTAGTATACAAATAATATCTGAGCTTCCTCATCATAGTCCCTTACCTCTTTCAAACTTTGCAACACTTTGTCATGCACAATTGCACACTTATCTTGAAGAATCAATAACCTTTTCTCTAGAAGACTTGACTCTGCCTCTTTCATAGACTGTACCTTAAGGTTAGAGGTATATTCCTTGACAAAATCCACTACGAACTTTAAGTTCTCAATTGGTGCTAAGGAATCATCAATGGTAACACCGGGGGCTGTCTCCTATAAAGCTCTAATAGCTTCATTTATCAATTCATTTCCTTTCTGATAAGTTTCAATAGTTTCCCGTGTAATAGAGTTGATAAAAGTAGCACAAATCTTTATTCTTTCACTTGGTGCAATCTTAGTCAAATCTACATAGCCCAAATGTGATGGCAGCTTAATTAATTGAGGTGGTAGCACTGGCTGAAGTTTTGTTTTCCTTGTCAGTAGACCTTTGAGAGTGCTTCCGAATGATTCTTTGGTGGGCTTTGATAGCTCAGTAGCCTTGGGGTTTTCCTATTCAGTTTTTTCACCTTGAGTTGGTTTCTTGTCTTCCTCTTCCTTCTTTTCTTCTTCTTTTTCCTTTTCTTTTTCTTCTTCTTTTTCTTCTTCAGAGGATTTTCCAGAAGATTTATCTTTGTTTTCTTTCTCCTTCTCATCCTTATTATCCTTATCATCATTTTTCTTTTTATTCTTGTTCCCTTCATCTTTATCTTTATCTTTCTGACCATTGTTTCCAGTAGATTCATAATGTTCTTCTGGTTCCCTACTGATATCATCTTTATGTTGATCTTCAATTTGTTTCCTGGTTGTCTCCTTTGTATCATTCAGAGGGGTGGGTCTCTCTGAAACATCATGTATTTCACCAGAACCTTACAAAATTGGATGATCCATTACCTCTATGATATTAGCATGCTCCTATGCCTGAGTTGTATGGGATGAAGAACTAGTTCTTGTCCCATAATTCTTTTCCAAGTTTCTAAAATTTTGTGTCTAAAGTTTCTTGCCTTACCTTTTCTATACTCTCTTTCTCCTTAGTCATAAGCATATTGACTCTTTGTTTGACTCTAAACAATGTAGAACATTCTCTTAACAGGTTAGCAACCTCTTCCTCAAACAGGGAGGAACCATAAGAATTCAAGGCATTAGTTTTCATCTTGTCATAAACATTTATAGCTTCGTGCCTTCTTTGTACTAATGCTTCCCAAACATTGTCAGTCACTTTATTTCAGACATTCCATACTCACATTGCAAATAACTATATATTGAATGAAAGCATTAATAATGGTTTCCTTATCTTCAATATTGACTTCATCAAACAACTCAGAAGTCGACAAAACATTTTTAGAGTCTATCATATTATTCACTAAGGTTTCCAGATTTAGAGATGGTTAATCACTTACCTGAGGAGAGCCAGGAATATCCTCCTTAGGATCTGATGTGCCTTCTTCATTCTTCTTTTCATGCACAGGAATTTTGAAAATATTATCTTCTTCCTCTATCTCTTCATCTATTGAGATATTGACTCTGGTTTCTGCTTCTTCATTGCTGGTGGAAGTACTCCTCCTTTTATTCCTTTTCAACTGTTGCTCTTCTTGCAAGCCAAGGTCTATTTCTTCTTGTACAACATCACTAAGGTTTCTTTTCTTGTTTTTCTTTTGCTTTACTCCTCTTCTTTTGGGAGTAACAAATGGTGCAACAAGGGGTATTTTCTTTCTTTTAGAAGCACGGGTACTAGGACCGATGGAGGCAGTTACATCAACTGATGTAGGAGTTCTATGTTCTTTCTTCTTTCCCTTCTCTATTGTAGCAGCACTAGAAGTAGGTGCAGTAGTAGAAGATATTCTTCCTGATTTCCTAGGACCAAAGAACTATTCAACTATTCTAGTCTTCCTCTCATCAAGAGCTTCCCTTAGTAGATCAATATCATCCTTAGAGAACAAATTCCCTTGGAAGAATGCCTCAACATTCTTTATTGTCATTTTTTCTCTTTGGGATGCTAAAGTTTCTAAGTGCACTTCACTAAATTTTTCTTCATATGTTCCATGTCAGGGCAGAGGGGGATCCCTAGGACTACTTGACAATATTTCAATGAACCTCTCAACAATTTGTTCATCAACCTCATATCCTAGAGGTTTTATCTAGAGAGTTATGGGTTCTACTGCTTCCATGATGCATTCATCAGTGGTTACAAGAAAAGTTATTTCCTTTGCATAATTCTTCACAAGGCTTCTAGGAGCCCTATCTCTTTCATACATATCATTCTGGAAAATTACAAAGAATGTAGTCAAAGCATTGTTCTATGCTCTAAAATATCCAAGACTATGCAAGTGTTCAAAGATTTGATGTGCAACTGGCCTGTTGTGATCCCATATAATGTTTTTCCTTCTTGGAAACTCCTCAAAAAGTAGAACAATAGACAAACTACCAATGTACCAAATTTGAAAGAGTGTTTCTTTGACTTAATCAAGCTCTGATTCTCCATAAGTTGTAGTTGAAGCAACTCACACAGATCATAAAATCTCCCATTCACAACCATTTCATATGTAGTATGAATTGTTGTAGCAGACATAGAATTGCCTTGGTTGGTAAAGTATATTTTTTGTCCAATCATAACAATAACATATCTCACGGCTAGGTTTGTGATGGGTTTAGTAGTCAAAGCTCTCCCATCAAATGTGGCTCCAGTTAGCTTCATGACCACATCATTTTTCATAGCTTTTAGCACTAGTATGGTTCCAGTGGTACATAGACTAGTTATGGCTTGGATTACCTCCTTGGTGATTAACCTAGCTATTCTTGTCCACACAAAATTATCATGTATCCTACTAAGTGTCATCCTAACAAATTTAGCATTCATCTCATTAGAAAAGTTTGGGAACCAATTCCAAACATCTAGCTTCTTTTGCACTAGGTTTTCATATTCAAGTTAAATACAGAGTGATTATCTCCTGTCAATTTATAAGTCCATAGATCCCTAAGTTCTTGATGCTTAAATTCTTCTAGCTTTCCATGAATGTATGTTCTAGTGTCTTCAGTCGGAAGGACACTACTTAGAATCTATGAGAACACACCCATGGGATCCATTTCATAGACTTTCCATGAATACCTTTTGAATTTAGGTTGAGATCTGTCAGAGACTTCCACAACAATGGGAGCGGCCATTTCTTTTCCTCAAACTAC
>VDFB02180822.1:0-13969 GCA_007258455.2 Sequoia sempervirens | reverse complement strand
TTTGCCATATTTTTTTCTTATTTATTTTGTAATTGTTATGCATCCATGCTTGATTTTATCATGATATTTTCCTTATTCTTTTATGTCTATATAGCCATGATCCCATCCCTTAAAATACCTATATTCTACTTTGATTACTTGATGCTTATACTTATGACCTTTTACCATGCTTAGATCACATGCCTATGCCATATCGTTATATTTTAGTTATGAGCCATATCAATTTACCTCATTCCTATATTACTCTTATGTGCTCATGCCTATTTTTAATAACTTGTGTAGCCATATTGTGTCTCTAGTGCCATGTCATCCTATTATATTGTGAGTCATCATTCTTCTTCCATATTCACTCATATTATTTTATCACGCTTCTAGAGACACCCTTTTAGATTGGGGGCATCTGATTTTATCTATTGTGTTGTCCTTCTCTTATAACACACTATCATATTACATTAAATTAATTTTTTCTTTCTCCATATCATCTTGTGCCTACATGCTTAATTATGCTCCTAGAGCTACCTTTACCACATTGGGGGCATCGTGCATTTCTTATCACATCATATGTGCTCACATACAATACCATGTTGTAAGAGCCACATTAGGGAAACCATGCCTCCTCATGTCACTTATATTGCACCTCTAGGGCCATTTTCACCTTACCATTAAATCTCATACTAGGGTTAATCTTATAAACCTATATTTTTATCTCTAGTCCATGTGCATCAACACCTATCTAAATATATGTCTTAAATTGACTTGTTACATGATGTATTTGTGATAAAGATTTACTTTACATGCTTTATATGATTAGCATGTTGGATAAAGTTTTTCATTGATGTCCAAGGTTGATAAGTTGTTATATTACAAGATGTTTGTGTTCTTTGATATGTTCATGTTCATGATGCAAAAGAGTTACTTCATTTAGTTGCTTGTTATTGATGCAAGGTACTAGTTCACATAATGTTGATGCAAGTTGGTGCAAGGTATTTGTGCATTTAGTTCATGATGTAGCAATGTGTCCATTAGTTGCATTCAATTCTTTTAAGGAGTTCATGGTTCATCACAAAAGTTGCTTGATTATCTTTTCATTGTGTTACTACTTGTTGGTTCTAAAGAGGTATATGGTGAACATCAAAGGTATTGGTCATTTCATGGTGCTGATGTATTCCTGGTTCAAGACAGAGAGTTTCTTTCAACATTGTTATCATGGTTTGTATACTTCAAAGGCATTTCAAGAGGTTGTGCATCTCAGGATTGGTGGAATTAGTGATGTGGGCTTGTTGTTGAGAATTTTTCTAAAGTATAAAACCCTATCTCCTATATTTCATTCATGCACATCTTCTTCAAACAATATAAAAATAACTATATTCTACATCAAAGGCTCTGCATCAAAGGTCATGGAATAATTCCTTGGTTTCAATTTCAGGGGTTTTTGAATTTTTTTAGGGTTTCTTCATTGGTTGAGAGTTTGTTCCAAAACCCTAATTTCACTCTTCAATATAAAGTTTATTTTGAAAATTTATTAACAAGTTTACTTAATGTTGTGTTTTGAAGGTGACTTGCTATCACCTGTTAAAATTCACTTAAGTGACCACTTAAGGGGGTCACTCAAATTGGGCAACTAGCCTCTTAACCTATTGGGCAAGTCAAAGTTTTATATTTCACCACCCAAAAGAGAATTAATGGTTATTATTCAATTTACAGCTTGGTTGGTTGTGTAGATCAAGGGTCCCCATTTAAACATGATAATGGTTCTTTCCAAAGTTTGCACTTTGACAAGAATGTGAAGTGTCATGGCTTTTGGTATTCAGTTATGCACAGTTGTTAACTATTTTGCAGAAATGGTTTAAGTAATGATGCCAAGGTATTGAGCTTGGTTATGTTTATGGATTGGTCACTATGAGGAAGTATTGAAAACTATAATACCACATTTGTGATCAGATAATGAAGAGGAGAAGGTATTGAAGTTAGTAATTTCATGCTTTTATGAAAATATCTATAGAGAAGAAGACATGAATAAGATAACATCAAGGAGTGATGTAATGCCTCTATTTTGATTGAATCCATGATTTGTGTTTGCTTTGAAAAGATTACAAATATCTAAACATGGTCACAGATGCCTAGATTTTAATTATTTGTAAGGATAGTATGAGAGTTAGTCTAATAGTGCACTAGATATGAACATGTCTAATATTGATTATCATATGGATGTGTAAATGTTCATGAGCCTAATATCTTATAATTGATTGTCATACTAGGAAGTCTTTTTGTGTAATTTTTATTTATTCAAGAAGGGTTTCCATCAAGGTCTAATTGGAAGAAAGAGCAATATGTAAACTTGCATAGCAGTGATTAGATTGTGTAATGTCAATGTAATTTGTCTTGGGCTGAGGAGTGTGATTTGATTTGATTAGAATTATGATCTAATTGAGGTCATTGATACAAAAGTTTGTTTGGAAGAAATGTTAGTGTGTGAAATAGATTACAGATGACCAGTGCTTTATATGTGAAATCAAAGAAGATTAACAATGAGGGTGTATGTTTTGAGGTGTGAATGCAATTTTTAGAATTGTGATATTTGATTGATGAATCAATCCAGATGTATGTGTGAATAAGGGAGATGAAGATTTGATAGATCAGTGATTTGTCTCGGAAATAGAGTAACCCTCTAAATTTTTCCAATTTCTTATGCAGTTGCTGGTTTGCCGCTGAGGTGGTGGCTAGTTTTCCAAAGGAGGCATGATTAGCTAATAGTGAGGCTTCTTTTTTCCACGAGGTGTTAGTTTTCTAGTGAGGCATGATGCTTCTTAGCCACGAGGCTTCTGTTGTTTTTCCAGCGGAGGAATATAATTTGTAAACTGAAGGAGGTTTCGGGCCGCTTGATGCTTAATGAAACTTATTTTTAGAGTGGTTTTTCACTCTTCTAGGGTTTTCCACTCATAAAACTTGTGTTATGTCTCCTCTTGGTGGTTTGTCATGTTGTGCTTGATTGGTCATCTTTGTTCAAGTATTATGTGCTTATTTTCATATCATTATGACTCCCTCAACATTCAATACCTATAATGTTTGAAGTGTTTTCAATGGGTCTCTTTACATAATACAAGTGAGTTAAGTTTTGAAATTTTATTTCTCATTAGACCATTGATTCACCCCCCCAGTGGTCCTGTACTCCAACAAGTGGTATTAGAGCAGCAGGTTCCCTATAGAAGTTTAATCAACTTGGGTTGATCTTGGTAGTGGAGTACTATGGAAAAAATAAAAGGACAAAAGAAAAAGGTTAGTGATAAGCAAAAAATTGTTCAACAAGTTCCAATCAAATCAAGTGATGTGTTGTTGCAAGAAACATCCCTGCCAATTGACACAAGATTTGATATATCTGAAAGGGAAAATGGTTTTGTATTTGAGAATGTTGAAAAAGAAGGAGACAACTTTGTGAGTGAATATGAACAGGAGTATGATGAAGATGAATGTGAAATTGATATTGAAGGTGAAATCATTTGTGCTCTAGATGAGATCAAGAAACTTAGAAAAGAGAACCATAGATTAAAGTTGCAGCGTCAAGAAGAAAAGGTGTCCAAGAACAAAACACTTTCAAATCTTAAAGAAGAAAAAAAAATGATCATAGATTTGAAGGTACAAGTTGCAGAAGTTAAGAAACTAGAAGAAGTTATAAATCAATTCAAGGAAAAAGAGGTTGATTGTGAAAGTGGTGCAGAGCACCCTAGCAAGTAAATAATGCCACCGTGGAGGAAATCTTAGGTTTTGGTTTAAATATAGCAAGTGTTTCATCGTTTTAATAAGGCCCAAGAGGCCAATAATGATGTAATAGGTCCTAAGAGGTCATTTGGGGTTCATATTTAAAATATTGCAAAAAATTGCGTAATGTTGTCAAATTATAATGGCAAAAGTGGCATGAAAATATAGTTGAATCGTTGGATTTTAGTTGTAGGAAATTGAAAACTCTTTTAAAAAATTCCATTTTGCATCAAGCTAGGTAGAAGTGGGTTTGGAGAAGAATTGAATAATAAATGAGACTATTTTGTACAAATTTTCAACATTTTCTTTGGTTTCAGGCCATTACATAGCCATGTACTATGCATAAACCCACTTCTCCTCCATTATAAGTAAAATACCTATGAATCTACTTTGATATGCATTTGGTTTTAAGAAATTTCATTAAGTTGTGTGTAAGTTATGTTGGATTCTCTGAAAATGGATTATAGCCCTATTCTATGGTCACAGTGAGCTTTCTAATTTGTATTTCTCCATTTCTAGCCATTGATAACTACAAAAAATTAGTGTATAGAAATATAAGTTAGTGTATTATAAAGGACTTCTATGTGCTATAGGCTCATAGGATAAGGGTTTAGGCAGATACCATGATGCCCTAGTCTGTAAAATAGAGTTTTGTGAGTAGTCAAGGACCCTAAAGCCTAGGGTTTGTTAAAATACTCATGGCAGTTTGATGAGAATGTGTAGACTTAATAAGGAGTGTGTGAAGAGTTGGTTGAGATAAATTGAGCCTGGAGCTAGAAGAACCAATAAGGCCTTGTGTAACCCTTGCCTAATTAGGCCTAATTCTAGACTGAGACAACAAGATTTGAGCCATATGTTACAAAAGACCTATAACCTATTTTGGAATATGTTTTAAGTAAGAAAAAATGGTAGTCAAATATGTGATTGGTTCTATGTTTCAGTGCATACTCTAGGAGTAAATATTTGACAGTCCTATTTGGAGACCTACTAGTGTTGCAAGTAGCTTGAGAAGAAATAGTCTTTGGTTGATGCAAAAAGGTCTTGATATTGACTTGATTTGAGTAAGATAGAGTTCTTAAGGAGTCTGAAGGTGATGAGTAACCTTGTTTAGGTCTATGATTTTTTAAACTAAAAGTTTCCTTGTGAATGAATGTTTCCTCTTTGAAGGATGGTTACCCTTGAAATTGAGAAGAGCGAAACCCATTGTTGTGAAATAAGCTCCATTGTTGAGTTTGAACCCCAATAATCGCGATCAATTGGTATCAAAGCTCAGAAGGTTTGGGAAAGAGAGTTTGGTGTTTGTGTGTTTGTGTTTGTGCAGGTTGAAGAGAGAACCTAGTTGCCAAAAGACTAGGTAGAGGAAAAGAGAAGAGACCTAGGTGAGACAAAGACAAGAGGAAGCAAGGTTAAAGGGACTTGCTTGAAGAGAAGATAGATTTGTTGAGAAGGCACTTGCAGGAAGAGGGTTCACAAAAGAAGAAGGAAGAAGGAAAAGAGAGGAAGAGGAAAGAGGAAAAGATGAGGCAAATAGAGGTTGAGAAAGAGATAAGAGAAATAAGGTAAGCTATGGAAGAGATGATAAGAAGGAATGAAGATGAGATGGAGCAGTTGATCAAAAGAGCACTTAGTTGGCATTTGAAAATTAAGAAGAGAAGAGTTGTATGGCCTATTCAAAGGTTGATACAAAAAAGAAGAAACATGAAGGCATTAGAATCAGAAATGAAGATGATAGAACCTTTGATAGAGGTAGGAGAGGAGCAAGCCAAAAAAGAAGAAGAGTATGAAGAGAAAGGAAGGAAGATAGAGGTTGCAGCCATCCCCAAACATGAAGATGACATTGTAGTAGAGGTAAAGGATCATATTTTCGAGGGAAATGATGAATCCCTCATGAAGAGTCAAAATGAGTTGAAAATGCATGATGGTATTGTAGAGACACTATATCACTTCCTCATTGTGATAACACTTTTGATGAGGAACAAACTAATGTTCAAGATGTAACAGATGGAAGAAGAAGGAAAAAGATTTGAGACAAAGATTGTGACACATCAGAGCATGAAGGAGCAGATTCAAGGAAGCAAGACAAAGTGGAGACAAGTTGGCATAGACCAACTAAAGCCAAAAGTAAAGATGAAGATTAAATGGAGTTGTTTCAAGAAGAAGAGTATAAAAGACTACAAGGAGGATCATTTAATGATGAATACTTGTTACTACATTCAATCCAAGAGGACTTGGAGTTTTCATTTGGCCGGGAGTATGGTGCAGGAGCACCCTAGCAAGTACATGCCTCCATGAGGCAATCTTAGTTTTTTGGTTTAAATATAGTGTTTTAATGTTTTAATAAGGCCCAAGAGGCCACATTAATGATGTAATAGGTCCTAGGAGGTCATTTTGGGTTCATGTTTCAAATATTGCAAAAATTGCAAAATGTTGTCAAAATTGTTATGGAAAAAGTAGAAAAAAGGCAAAATGGAGAAGTTGAAGGGTCAAGGAGGTTAAAAGATAGTTTGAATTAGTTGATTTAGTTGTAGTAAATTTAAAATCCTTTAAAAAGGCCATTTGAATCATTTGTAAGGTAGAAGTGTGGGTTTGGAGAAGAATTGAATAAGAAATGAGACTATTTTGTGAAAATCTCTAGCATTTTCTTTGATTTCAGGCCATTGTACGACCATGTACTATGCATAAACCCACTTCTCCTCCATTGAAAATAAAATCCCTATAATTCTACTTTGATATGCATTTGGTTTTAAGAAATTTCATTAAGTTGTGTGTAAGTTATGTTGGATTCTTTGAAGGTAGATTAAAACCCTATTCTAGTCACAAAGAGCTTAATTTCTATTTCTAGCCATTGATAACTCCTACAAATTGGTGTATAGAAATATTTTAGTGTATTCTAAAGGACTTATATGCTAAAGCCAAAGGATGAGGTTTTGAGCAATTACCATGATACCCTAGTTTGTAAATAATGTTTTATGAAAAATCAAGAGCCTAGAGACTAGGGTTTCAAAAATACCATGAAAAGGGACTTGTGGCAGTTTAATGAGCATGTGTAGACCTAATAAGGAGTGTGTGAAGAGTTGGATGAGAGAAATTGAGCCTGAAGGTAGAAGAACCAATAAATCCTTGTGTAACCCTGGCCTAATTAGGCCTAATTCTAGACTGAGACAACAAGATTTGAGCCCTATGTTACAAAAGACCTATAACCTATTTTGGAGTATGTTTTAAGTTAGAAAAAATGGTAGCCAAATATGTTGTTGTTTCTGGGTTTTAGTGCATATCCTGAGAGTAAATCTCTGACAGTGCTATTTGGAGACCTATTAGCATTGCAGGCAGCTTGGGAAGAAATAGTCTTTGGTTGATGCAAAAAGGTCTTGATATTGACTTGATTTGAGTAAGATAGAGCTCCTAAGGAGTTTGAAGGTGATGAGTAACCTTGTGTGGGTCTATGAGTTTGTAAACAAAATGTTTCCTTGTGAATGAAAGTTGCCTTGAAGGATGGTTACCTTGAAAATTGAGAAGAGTGAAACCCATTGTTGCAAATAAGTCTCCATATTGTCTGAATTTGAACCCCGGACGATCAAAAGATGTGAATTAGAGATATTTTCTTTGGAGAAAGGAACGCAGAAAAGGTATCTTCTGCTACACAACAATCTTCAATTTGAGAGGAGAACTGAATGCTTAAATGAGATTTTAAGCAAGAAAAAAATTAGCTTTGGAATTGTTTGTCATTGATATCAGATTCAGGTGATTGGTGGTCCAATATTGGCACAATTGTAATTCTACTTTGATGTTCTTCTTGGCAAATATCCAGTTGCAAAAATTGTCTTAATCTTGTCTAATGTATATGGTTTCAATAGGAATTTGTATTCCTTCAAGGCCTTTTGAAATGTTTGTGTTTATTTATAAATTACAAAGGTATCAATTAAAGTTTCTTTTGATTAGTAACCTGCACTAGCAGGTTAAAGGTGCTTGAGAAAAGGTTTGAAGTTTATATCATTGTTTCTACCGACCCCTTCTAGGGTTACCGATTTAGCAAGGAAACATTGTATGGTTTGTAAAACAAGGTGTATCACTTATAATTTAAGTTCAAGAGCTTAGTGTATACAACATCGAACTTAGGGTTTGATACTTGGGAATGAACGATGTGAGTCGAAGCTTGGAAAGTAGCAAGTTTTCAGTAATAGTTGTGGATTTGGTGGTGCAGTTGAGATTTGTAAGTTTCTTTCATTTGCAATCTGAAAATGACTGAGGTATGGCTTTGTCGATGTTTTCTAGATTATTAATTGCTATTTATCATTTGTTTGTGCTAACACTCAAGAATAAAAATACATTTGATTTAGTTACTTTGATTGTTTTGTTCTATAAAAAGAGGTTTCTTTCAAAACCCTATATTGTAGTTGCTTGATAAAATGTACCCTTGAATATGCTATAAACTGAATCATGTGCTTTATAGAACTGTTATAAAATAATAGTGAATAGTTTAATGTATTTTGTGTGTTCTAGGCTTCAAATGAAATGGAGTCTATACGAAATGAAATGCATTAAGGTAGGAAGCTACCATGAGCTTAAGTGAAATAGAGAGACCCTCTGTCTTTTACTCTTTATCTTGATGATTTGTAAAATGTTAGAGAATCTTCATAGTGAGAGGTTGTAATCAATGAGATTACTATTTTTTCCAATGAGGCCTAATAAAATACATTTTTGAGTGGTTTTTCCTCCTATAAAGGGTTTTCCACTCATAAAATTACTTTGTTATGGTTCTTTTGTGGTCCATGTGATTACCATGATTCATGCAATTTAGTCTTGTAGCTTCCTTTATGTGCTTTGCAACATTTGAGTTTTTCATGTGGTTTAAGGATCCGATATTGGCTACCACACATTTGGATACATTCTTGAAATTGAACATCCCATGATTACAAAGAATTTGTTTTGAAAAACAATTGAATTGAATTTTGTTATTGAAACACTGATTCATCCCCCTCTTGTGTTTCTAAGTACTCCAACAAGTGGTTTCAGAGCCATACCCTTGCAAAAATTTTAACCAACTTAGGGGGTTCTTGGTATTGGAGTACTTGCCATGAAAAATCAGGAAGGTTTTTCTACTTCCAAAGCACCATTATTTGATGGTACTAGCTTTGATTTTTGGAAATATAGAATGCAACGTCATATAACTTCTCTAGGCTATGAGTTTTGGAATGTAGTCGAGACTAAGTACACTACCACAATATCACCCTCTACTCCAGAGGAGAAAAAGGCCTACGATTGTGATGGTAGGGCAACAAATGCTATTTGCTATGGACTGACTAATGATGTACTTGTTAAAATTATGGATTGTAAAACTGCAAAGAATATTTGGGATAAACTGTCTAGTATTTATGAGGGTGATGAAAAAGTTAAAGAGGCTAAGTTACAAACTTTTAGAGCCAAATTTGAAGGTCTAAAGATGAATGAGGAAGAGAAGGTTGTTGATTACCTTCTAAGCGTTCAAGAAACAATTAATTGAGTTTGTGGTCTTGGTGAGACTTTAGCAGGACAAGTTGTTGTCAATAAAATGCTAAGATCATTGACACTTAAATATGATTCCAAAGTTTTTGTTGTAAAAGAGAGGGACGTAAACAAACTCACTTTAGATGAACTCCATGGCACCTTTATTGCCTATGAGATGAGATTTTGTAATGATAATACCACTAGCAAAGAAACTGCATTTAAGTTTATAAAAAAGGACAATGACATAAATTTTGACTTAGAGAAATTGGATGATAATGAATCCATTCTTGTAAGCAAATTGAAAAGAGGGTCATGTAGGTATAAGGGGAAGCTTCCATTTAAATGCTTTAGTTGTGGTAAGATTGGGCATTATGTTGCTCAATGTCCTAGCAAAGACCTTGAAAGTGATGAAGAAGATAGTAGGAGTCAAGGAAAGAATAAACAGTATAATTTTAAAAAGAAAAATGTTTTTAAAAAGAAGAAAAGTATGTTTGCTGATGTAACAGACAATTGTTTACAAGGATCTATGAAGAAGAAGAAGAAACCTTGTTTATGACTACCATTAGTCCAAATGCGAATCAGAAAGAAAAGATTGCAGATCAATTTGATCATGATGAAGAAGAGGTTGATCTAGAGGGTGAATTAAGATGTGCACTTAGAGAAATAAAAAAACTCAAAAAGGAGGTTGTAGTATAGAAAAACCAAACCCAAAAAGATACTGAAAATTTGATTAAAAAAATTAATGAGTTTGAAAAACAAATTGCAAGTTTGAAACTTCAACTTGAAGAAAACAAGAAAGTTATAGAAGTTACTAAAAAACAATTAAATACCAAAGAAAAGGAGTGTTTCACATTAGAGGCAGAAATTGTAGCCTTGAGAAAAAAACTTGACATGTGTGATAGCAGTGACAAGTTAGCAAACCTCTTGGGTAAACAAAAAGACCACAAGGATAAGACTGGTCTAGGGTTTGTAGAAGGGAAATGCTCACATTCCAATGAACCACAACAAGCTGATGCCACGAATGAAAAGCTTATGAAACCATCAATTGACAAAAAAGGAATATTCCATTTAGATGTAATTTACATTTCTTTGGCTATTGTAACCAATATGGGCATAAGGCAAGTGAATGTAGGGTTATGTCTAGAAGGAGACCAAGCTTTGTGAATGAAAATATTTTTAAGTTCTTGAATAAGTTGAAGTGTTTTAACTGTGGAAACCTTGGACATATAGCTAGGTTTTGCAGACCTAACTTTGAAGTGCAACAAAACAAAACCAACATTCATCTCAAGACACCTTCTAATGCAGATAAAACAAAATTAGTTTAGAGACCAAAGAGGGTTGATAAAAAGCCTGAAGCTATGCTTGTTCAAACAACCCTACATGTCAAAAAGAAAGAACTATGGGTTGTAGACAGTGGGTGCTCTCACCACATGACTGGTGATAAGAGTAAGTTTGTCAATTTTGAAGATTATGTTGGCGGTTCAGTCAAGTTTGGGAATGATTTTTGTATTTTGATCAAAGGAAAAGGTACCATTCTTCTAGATGATGATACTCCTTTACATGATGTATACTATGTAGAAGGTTTAACACAATCTTCTGAGTGTAAGTCAAATTTGTGACAATGGATTTAAAGTTACATTTACTGCTCAAGGTTGTGAAATAAGTAAGAAATTGGGAAAATATTTACAACTGGCCTAAGGAAAAAAGGGAACATTTATAATCTTCATGAGACTACAAACAGGGGTAAAGATGGACATGTTTGTTTTATGGGTCAAGTTGAAGAAAGTAAAATTTTGCATAAAAGGCTTGGGCATATAAGTTTTGACAATCCTGTTGAGATTAAAAAAAAATCAAAATGTAAGGAATATGCCAGTCATTTCAAAGCCTATCAACAATACTTGTAAGGAATGTCAACTTGGTAAGCAAACAAAAGTAAGTTTTAAATCCAAAGAGTACTCTTCTACTAAGCCTTTACAACTTGTTCATTTTGATTTATGTGGTCCTACAAGGACAAAATCATTAAATGGTGAAAGATATTTTATGCTCTTTATTGATGAATATACCAAAATTACTTGGGCGACCTTTTAGAAACATAAGTCAAAAGCTTTTGATAGATTTAAGATTTTTAGAAAGATGGTTGAAAGAGAATCAAATTTAAAGATCAAGTGCCTGAAATTAGATAAAGGTGGAGAGTACACTTCAAAAGAATTCATGGACTACTATGAAGAACATGGCATTAAGAGGCAATATTCAGCCTCTAGGACACCATAGCGAAACAAAGTAGCTAAGAGAAAAAATAGAACTATGAAAGAGATGGAAAGAATAATGCTCCAAGATGAAAATCTACCTAACACCCACTGAAAATAAGTGGTCCATACAACAGTCTATACATTAAAAAAAGTTTAGTTAAGGGTAAAATCCAAGTACACTCCATATGAACTGTGGTATGGCAGATCAACAAATGTTGGGTACTTCAGAATCTTTGGAAGTAAATGTTTTATAAAAAGAGATGATGAAAGTATAGGTAATTTTGAGTCTCATTATAATAAAGGTATCTTTTTAGGCTACTCTACTCACAGTAAAGCTTATAAGTGTTTTAATAAAAGGCTAAAAAGAGTAGTTGAAAGCACTAATGTGAAAGTTGATGAGATGTTGCAGCCATGTGAACAACAAAAAGAAGATAATGAAGAAGAGATCCACTTACCAAAAAATGAGGTAAAATAAAAAAGAGGTGACAGTTCCATAAGGTACTCGTAAAAAGCCCATGTAATCAACAACTAAAGCCCCTTCAAAGGTAATACAAAGAAATCATCCTCAAGAATGAATTATTGGGGATATAACTATTGTTGTTCAAACTAGAAGAAAGATTGCTAGTGCAGATGATTAGGTACATATGTGTTTGATTTTAAAATTAGAACCTAAAACCTATTCAGTGGCTAGTAAAAATGAATTCTGGATTAAGGCAATGGAAGAGGAGCTAGGTCGGATAGAGAAAAACAAGACATGGGAACTAGTTCCTATACCCAAGGACAAGAATGTTATTGGAGCAAAGTGGGTCTTTAGGAATAAACTTGATGACAAGGGAAATGTAGTTAGAAACAAGGAAAGACTTGTCTACAAAGGATACTCTCAGGTTGAGGGTATTGATTTTGATGAAACGTTTGCCCTTGTAGCTAGGCTTGAAGCCATAAGAATCTTTCTAGCATTTTTTGTTTATAAAAATTTCAAAGTGTTTCAAATGGATGTTAAGTCTTCCTTTTTAAATGGTGAACTTGAGGAAGAAGTTTATATGGAATAGCCTAAAGGATTTGAATGTGCAAGTAAAGATCATGTCTATAGATTGAAAAAAGCATCATATGGCTTGAAACAAGCCCCTAGAGCATGGTACTCTAGGATGGATAAGCATTTGTAGGGACAAGGATTCACAAAAGGAGGTGTTGATAGAAATTTATATTTCATGACAAAAGGTGACAATATTCTGATTGTTGTTGTCTATGCAGATGATATTGTTTTTGGGAGCAATGATGATAATATGTGTTTTGCTTTCCTAACATTATAAAAGTAGAGTTTGAAATGTCCATGCTTGGAGAACTGTCTTTCTTTCTTGGATTACAAGTCTCTCAACTTGAGAAGGGTATCTTTATTTCTCAAATAAAATATGCAAAAGAGATGCTCAAAAGATTTCAAATGGATAAAAGCAAACCAGTTGGAACTCCCATGGAAATTGGTTGCAAATTAGGCCAAGATGTTGATTTACTTGATGTAGATCACACTATATTCAGATCTATGATAGGTAGTATTTTGTACTTGACTGCCTCAAGGCCTGATAACATGCATGTTGTATGCTTGGTGGCAACATTTCAGTCTTCTCCCAAGCAGTCTCATCTTAATGCAATCAAAATAATATTAAGATATGTGAATGGTACTATTGATTATGGTTTGTGGTATCCAAGACATGATGATTTTACTTTGCTTGCTTATACTAATGTTGATTGGGCAGGATGTATTGATGACAAAAAGAGCACTTATGGAGGAGCATTTTTCTTGGGTGGCATATTAGTGGCTTGGCACAGCAAGAAATAAGACTGTGTCTTTTTCAAATGTTGAAGTAGAATACATTTTTGTTGCCACATGTTTTTTTGAGGTTTTTTGGATGGGTCAAACACTAAAAGACATCAAAGTGGAAGTATCTCAACCTGTTCATATTTTATGTGACAACTCTAGTACTATAAATATTTTAAAAAATATTGTGATGCATTGAAGAACTAAACATGTAGATATCCACTATCATTTCTTGAGGGAAAAATTTCTAACAAATGAAGTTGTCTTAGACTATGTAGCATCATGTGATCAGGTGGTTGATATCTTCACAAATCCATTAGCAAAAGAGGTGTTTGAAAACTTAAGGGATAGACTTGGTGTTCTCTCCCTTGGCTCTCTTCAATAGCACAAGTTATATATGCCAAGTTTCAAGGGGAGCTTCAAAGAATATTCTTCATCCTGGCTCATGAATGGTTCATTTTGGTTCCATTCCATTCTTATTTTTTTATGTTTAGATATTCAACATATAGAACAACACTTAAGTGAGTGGCTTGAGCTTATGTATGATAGTTTTTGATGTCTTCACTATGTGTTTTTTTATGCTTATCTATTGCAATAATGATAGACTATTGCATGCCTTCAATGCTCCAATTTTTGGTTCCTTGTGATATCTTGCATCATGAAGATA
>VDFB02180821.1:0-12450 GCA_007258455.2 Sequoia sempervirens | reverse complement strand
ATGCAAAATGATTTTCCAGAGTGATTGTCCTTATATTGCAACATGTTATGTTTCTTCCAACAAAAATATCTTTTTTTACATTATTAGTTGTGATATAACTTCTCTTTTTTGGAAAACCTCGTGTTAATTTTATGCATAGTTGCTTTAGAGCTCAATAAGAAAGCTCTGGGAGCTTCTTTGTTTTATTCAATTGTTTTTGGTTCTGTCTCTCTCTCACACTAATACTTGTTTGTAATTATATGTATCTACTTACTTGAATCTTTTATTTTTATTTTAATATTTCCATTATCTTTTGTGGTGTTTGTTTATTTATTACTATTTACTTACTTGAAAATTTAAGTAATCTATTATTTGAGGTATTTTTTCTTTGGCCATTATCTTTTGCGGTATTTATTTTCTTTTTATTAGTTTTTGCCTCTATTTATTCTATCAAGTCTCCTCGTTAACAGTTTCTCTTTAAATTTCCTATCGTACTTGCAACAAACATATGTGATATGGCCTATGCATAGCAAGTTGAAGCAAAAAAATAAGATTCCAGGTGAGTGAATCAATGATGACAAGTTAAGTTATAGAAGATCTTAAAGAAAATAAAAAGTTGCTGAATTAATCAAAGTGCCAAAACAATTTAACTTTCTGAGCCTCTTGCAAAACTCTAGAAATTATTGAGTTACTTGCTTGTGGGTTTTTTTGCTTCTGGTCTCTTTCTTTCAAGAGCTATCAAATATTGTTATTTGTAATAGTTTCAAGTGTTTTGATGAGGTTTGGTATGCATAGTGTATTTGATAAATTTTCAGAATTTTGATGGCATTAGAGACTTATTTGCTTTTGCGCAAGAGCTTTAAATTATAAGCTCTCTACCAAGAAAATGTGAAGGCACCTAGAAGTAGCTTAGTTTTCAGTTTACGTGCTTCTTTGTTTTTATTTTTCTCTTCTGGGGAGATGTTTTGTTATTTGAAATAATTTCTAGAGTTTTGCAAGGAGCTCAGAAAGTTAAATTGTTTTGGCACTTTGATTAATTCAACAACTTCTTATTTTCTTTAAGATCTTCTGTAGCTTAAATTGTGATCATTGATTCACTCACCTGGAATCTTTTTTTTTTGCTTCAACTTGCTATGCATCTATAGGCCATATCACAGATGTTTATTGCAAGTACAATAGGCTTTTAATTTTTTGTCTTTTTGATGTCAAAGGGAATGCTATATAGGTTACTGTTTGTCTCTTAAAACATGAGATGGTTACACCTTCCCTAGAATTCAAAAATTTTGAGTAATTTTAATGACTTTGGCGGCATTTAGTATGCTTACCAATTTTTTTAATTTTAAGCATTTAGATGGGGTTAGAAGCTTCTATGTTTGAGCCTAAGATCTTCTCTGGATTAAGTTGTGTTGAATGATTCTCCCATCTGCAATCTTGTTTTTGTGCTAAAACTTAACACACATGGGGGGCATTTTTATTCTCTGGAAATTTAAATGTTACATTGGAGTTCTTTGCATGTATGTTGGGTTGTTTTTTTAAGTTTTGGAGTCTTGGACTATAGAAAAACATAGTTTAGCTCATGTTTCATTTTTGTTACAAGGATGATAGGGTTTTAAGGTTTTATGTTTTTAGTTTTTGTCTTTCTGATGTTGAAGGAAATACTATATATGTTATCTCTTGTCTCTTAAGAAGTCTAGGTTGATGACACCTTGCCTCTCAAGAAATGGGATTTTAATATTTTAGTAAGCCTTTCCTTCTAAGGAGTGCTTCTACTTCTAACTGTTTATGCTCCATTGAAATTTCTACACATTTTAGCCTTTAAGGTATGTTGATTCATTTTACTCATTTACTGAAATTTCGAATCATAAGCCTTCATTAGTCAGTTGAAACTTGCATGTTTCAAGTTGTTTCTTTGTTCATATCTTTTCTTTTTCATATTCATCTGCTTTCATCTTGTAATAAATAGGTCTGTTTTTTTCAACACATTCTTGCTGCAATACTTAAATGGCAATAAAACTCTTATTCTTGAATTTTTCTTTAATCTCCTTTGCATATAGTAACTGCTTCATCGCTAGAATTCATTGACCACTAACTACATTTTTATCTGCTTTCTCCCCTGAATCTAAATGCATTACACTTTCTGGCAGGAACTTGACACTTGCGTTGCTTGTTAATATTCCAAATCATATTTTTTTGCATAATAGGCACCATATTTACTGCCATCATTTTCATTTTAATAAACATACTCTAAACCCTTGGTCAAAACCTTATTTTTAGGCTGCAACTCGCCAAATCGGAGAAGGGAAAGGTCAAAACCAGCGAGGAAGAGTTTGGAGGAGCTGAAACCAATAGCAATGGGGAAAGTGGAAAAATCTGTAGGTAAATGATGCCCTAATATTAAAACCTAAATGTGCTCAATCTTCAAGCGAGAATGAAAGTCCAACAAAAATGAATGGCTATTGTGTTTTGCATTCACAATGGTAAAACTAGTTTGTCTTTCAAATGCTTTAAAATTCACTTATAGGGTTAGTGATCTCATTTTTGTCAATCATAGTCAAAGATTAAGGTAAAAAATGATTAAAATAGGAAGAAAAAAGAAAATTATCCATATCAATGCATGTTTGTTCTAGGTTTTCCCGGGTTCATCCAGGACGAACCCATTGTCAAAAATACCCAGTTTTAATCCCTGGCTGGATCAACTTGGATCATGGACTAGGTTCAAACCAGACCTGGATCGAGGGTCTACGCTAAGGGAACCGTCTACTTAGTCAAAGACTATTAATTGGGTATTTGGGTAGTAATGGAAAAATATGTTGTGTTGAGCAACATAACATTATAATTCAACAATATAGAAACAAACAAATATTATTATCAGAATAACCAATGTCTAAAATAGAAGAGATTTTATAATATTCAGCAAAAAGTAGAAATTAGGTGGTGAAGAAAAAGTCAAAAGTCATTTTAAAAAATTCGAAACTTCTTTCTTATTTTATTTAGATTACTCAAAGGTCCTTATCCATTTCAAACAATTGCTTCAATTCTGAGCATTGCCTTTAAATTCCTTAAAAATATCAGTTTGTTAGGTATGAGCATTAGTAGTAAATTTAGACTCAAATAGAGGACATTGTGTGAATTTTATCATGGATAAATCATATACTTTTAGTATGATCTCACTCTTTATAGATGAAATCCTTGTTCACTATGAAATATAGCATTTTTACATGGGTGTTTAGTGTGCTAGTTTAACAAATGACGGTTACAAGATTTTTTGATGAGGATTTCATCAAAAGCTATTAGAAAAGCAACAGGTAGAAACCAATGCCTCCATCCCTGCAAAGAATAATCTAAAACTAGCATTGGGATGCCCTTGCTTTGATGGAACCCAATTCAATAGTCAGTTTTGAAGAACAGATTGTTGTTGCCAGGTTGATGGAGAAAGATTGGAGTTAATTTATGCTCAGTCAAAGCATGCTTTTGACTGACAAATATAAACGTTTTCTCTTCCTATATCCTATATTGCTACCTTAGTTCTTTTTTTTTAGTACTCAGTTCTAGTTGAGTTTTGATCTTGTTTGTATTTAAGGAATAAATTGTTCTAACTATTTTAAAGTAATTACAGATTTATGAGTATACTGTACAACTTACTTGATGGTTCAGCTGACAATGCCAAGTTTGAGGATGATTGTCGAGCAATAATTACGCTGAAGGCATGTCCCTCTTTGAGATTTCCAAGCTCATTTTTATGGTCGATGGTTGGAAAGCACGAAGGCACTTGGCAAGGTTCTCCATCCATCCACAACCGTTGATCGTTTAACTCTCCTTCCAAAATATCTACCTTCTGTTAATATATGCCCTACTTTCGTGACCTCCTTTTTTATCAGTGATTTGTGCAGAAACTTGAGGTAACTCACATTTCTCTCGCCATTAATGGTTTCAACTCCATATTTTACTGCTTCTCCCGCCACTAATTCTTTTAGCCCCTTTACTGTTAATAGATTGAAGCAGCAACAGTACAGAACTTGAGGTTTCCTGAAAATTTCTTGCGACACAATTTTCGTAGAATCTGTAGGTAAGCCACTTCCCATGATTTTAGTTTATTGTATTTATTTAACCTTAGGCTATATTTTAATCTTGACATTTGTTTTGTATTATCAGTCCGTATACATTCTTGGTATCCACTCCCTCAAAGGGTTGCATTCTCGTTAGAATCTTATAACAAATCATGGCAAAGCTGTATACATCTGCTTTATGAGTATATTGCTTTAGGATCTCCCCGTCTATTTTAAAACCTTCTTGGGGATATTGGAAGACTTTCGATGCCCTCCAGTAACAAGTTCCCCTGGTGACTTCATCAGGGGACCAGAAAATGTAAAGCCTTAAACTGGACTCCCCAAAATCACACAGCTTAACTCGCTCGTACCCTTGTGCTTTAAATTCTGGCACTTCTAAAGGCTTTATGAGCACATTAGATGCCTTGAGATCCATGTGCATGATTCTTTGGCTGTGAAGGTACTCCATTGCCCTTGAGATTTGAAGCATTGTGTCAACTACAATAGGTAGTGGCAAAGGTGGTCTTCCTCCAACTCGTTCTTCCAATATTTTATCCAAGCTAGAGCTGACAAATTCCATTACAAGATAGCAATATTTTTCTGTCAAACACACACCTATCAATTGAACAATGAAAGGGTTCTGCAGCTTTGCATGCACAACAATTTCCACTTGCAGTAGAGAGTCGAAATCCTCACAAAATATGGGGATCTCCTTAACAGCAACCTTCACTCCAAGCCATAAACCCTCATACATTTCTCCAGAAGAACCCTGCCCAATAACTGCAAGTTTAGGAAACAAATCTTTGGCATCAATTTGCAACCACACACTTTATACCGGGTTTGCTATTGTAAATCTAATTTTTACCATGACATTGTGACCTACGATAGTTGTGGCTTTGCACTGACCAATTCTCAGGCTTCAAAAAATCATATGACATGATTGGAACTTGGGGCATGTTTCAGATTTTATACCTTAAATAAATAAAAAATTCATAGCTTCATAATATCAATCTAATTATTTGAATCCAGTGAAACAAACAACAAGCATGCTCTTCTGTAACATAGTTTTGGCCATTTGAATAAAAATTTCATCGGAAGCAAAAATAGAAGGCAATCATAAATATAGGTTGTTCAGGCATTTTAATCAATGAAAATAAAAGAGGAGCCTGCGCTCAATAGGCTATCACATCCCCCTTGTCTCATCAAAATATTTCTCCTAACAGGTTTCCTTAATGAATTGTTTTTGCTAGTACAGCCTTCCTCACAGGCTTGGCGTGTTTGGACCTCCTGCCAATCAGAAATCTTGCTGGTGAATGTTGCATAATAATGAATGACATTGTTGGGGTTTTTGATATGTCGATTTACTGCTTGAAATTTTCAAATGAAGAATTATGATTTTCATGTCTTTAATCTGACTTTTGTTTGGTACTATCACTGGTTTTGTGGGGAAAGCAATGCTCTCAGATTTCTGAAAAGCAACAGATGTGGGGATTAATCTAAAAGGAAAAATTATGCAATTCACATATTTCCAATTATGGAGGCTAATTTGGTATCAAATTTGCAAAAGCTGTTTAAATTCCCTGTCTGTACCGTGCTTTTTCTTCTTCTAGTCAGAAAAATTGTAGGTTCCATTTCCATCTACCCATTTTTTGTTTCTTAATAAATGTGCTATGCATTCATGACACTTTTTAATCTGCTACACACTCCTTGCAATGGTGTTGGAAACTCTTAAACAAGGGTAGGATCCTTGAAATATTTTTCAGGTAATTTCTGCCTATAATCTCCAGATTGGAAGACAAAATCAAGCATAAGAAATATGAAATTAAGAGCATGTTGCAAATAGTACTACATTATCACCACAATTGGGCTTTCACATTTTAAACCACGATGATCATAAATAAAAACTTTGGTTGCTATTTCAATTGCTACTTAATGTCTAAGTATTGGCTTTTCATTAGTTATAAACCAGAACCTATCACTAATTGACCTTCACAACTCTTCGGCGTACCCATTGCACACCAAGGTGCCATTGCTAGTTGGTACTCAGTCATATGTGTTGTTCACATTGGAAAAATTGATATTCAAACTTGTGAAATAGGTCTAGTTAATGTATCATTCATGTTTACCTTCTCCTTCCCTAGCATTAAAAATCAATCCATTCTCCTTAATCATGTGACTCTTATGCAACTTCAAGCCATTGCGTCAGATGAGATGGACAATAAATTGCTTCAGCTGTATATGTATGAAGGGTCAAGGGCACCTGAGAGATTCATAGATCTTGTGAATCATGCAACGCCCGTATTTATTTGCATGATGAAAATATTTATTGTTTTGAATGTGTAAGTTTCTACATTTTGTTTTGTTCTTCCGTAAAGTACTTGAGCTTATCTAGTAAGTTTTAGATAGAAACATGGGAAATGTCTGTTAAATTCTCTTATTACTAATGCTTATGTAGTTGCAAACATCAAATCCTAATAGCTTATCCATTCAACTTATGGAACGTGGGCCTAAAAAACTTGAAGTTGGAGCTGTTGCAGTGGATCTTGCCTTTGCCAATTATTTGAATAAAAAATTTCTTTCAGCGGCTTTTGATACCAAGGAAACACACCATATCTTCCTTGCAAGGTATTGTAGCTATGAAAAAAATTCAAACTTAATGTATTTCCTTTTGGACTTAAAATTCATCTTTGGGTATAGTCCAACACTAATCTGGTATGATACTATAATCTAACTCTAGTATGTGGTTGGCTCAGAAACAAACGTAAATATGCATGTGATGATGAGTATGCTTCAACCTACAAGGCTATGAAAGGTGTTCGGGTGGTGAATGGTTTGGAACTTTGGAGTACAAGATAACATGCAACACATCGAAGGTCTTGATTCTTAATGATGAATGTTGCTTGCATATTTTAATTAAACAGGATAGCATGCTTGGGAGGGGAGAAAATCAGTTACTTAATTTGGGTGGCATGAACAAAATATATAGGCACTCATTCCAATATTTTTCCCTTGTGATTTGTGTGTGTGTGTCAGGTTTCTTATGTTCTAGACATAGAATATTTTTTATTTCGAAGGAATCAAAGGAAGCAGAAAATTTCTGTAGAGATCAACCATAGTTATGATGAGGTGCCTTCTCATAATTATTGTGAAAAGAGGGCTGATCATTTTCATAGATGGGTTGAGAGCACTTAATCTGGTTGTCATTGGCAAAGGTGCACATTCTTTCTTTGGAAATTTTAGCTAAAGGATGTTATTTCTTTTTTTGGCATGTATGTTGTAGCTAATAGCTTCTTTGCTAAAAGGAAAAATAATTTGGAGTATCTATCCTATATTTGAAATCAAAGGCAATGACATTTCTCTTGATGTGCACTACCAATGGCTAGATGCAACCAACATAAAGTCAGAATAATATTCCAAGTACATCTGAAAATAGCATTACTGGTATATTTATTATTCAGCTTTGTGGCGCATTAGGAATGTGAAGAGATTGAAAATCATTAAATTGCTGAAAGGTGCATCCACGAGATCCAATAGGGAACTATTTTATGTTGTACCTGAGGTACCCTGAAAAGCACATAATATGAAACATTGCCATAGAAAATCTTAGAATCTTTATGTGCTATGTTGTTTAAACCAGATGGTACATGTTTTGCAAGAGGTTTGGCCATTAGCAAAGAACGGTTTGAAATTGTCATAGATGTTCCTTCACCTTCAACATCATGGGAATCAACAGTTACCTCGGCCTCCCCTTCACTTTCAGCCTTGCAATCATTTTCTTCACGTTCTTCATCCTCTTCCTCTTCCTCCTCCTCATGATCTTCATGTGAGCACTCATCACCTTTTGTGTTAAATAAAGGCATTGGGTGTAACCAACATATCAAACCAAATAAAAAATGAACCAAGCTTTTAGTGATGCTTTATTCATACCAAACATATGGTTTATGTATGACCCTTAAATAATAGAAAATGTAACAATTTTCATATTGTGGTATTTCTTAGTCCTATTGTGATTCTTGACTCCTTTCCTCTTTCATCTGATCTTCACATATCATTGACAACAACTAGTTTTAGACAAAGCAAGGTAGGTGTTGGATGAACTATTGATTATGGACAAGCAATGCAGTTTCACCTTGATGCATTTCTCTCATGAACATCAACAACAACCAAGCTTAACTATGCAAGGACAAACAATACAGTCTTGCATGAAGACATTTTTATCATGAACATAAACTAGCATAGAGGAGCATGGTCTATATTTTGAATAACAAACCAGGTGGGAAAATTTATTTTTATAATATTTCTAGCAATAACAACCAGGTAAACAGTTTTTACATAATGCTTTTAGCACTAACATTTTAAAATTTGACAAGAGTTATATGATTTTTTACCTTTAAACAAACAACTTTTTTTTTTTTCATTGAGAGAATTTGTGAGCCTGTCATAATTATAAAAGACATAATTGTGATAAATTTAGAAAATGCATCATGCATACAAGGCCATGTCCACAACTCACTTGTTATACAGATTAGGAGGATTTGTATCCTTAACACTTTTCTTTGTTATCCTTGATCCTCTCACTATCACTTCACTATTATGATATATGCCTTCATAATAGACCTGTAGCATTCCCTACCCTTTTATCATCGTAAATCTAAAAATCAACCTAGGTAAATTGACACTTCAATGTACCTCTTCTTGTATGGTTGCAAAGGCCTTTGAAAAACTGCCAAATCCAATAGATGGTAGCATGCAAAAGAATTGCAGGCAGTTGGATCTTTCAGGATGTGAAAAGCCTAAATTTACAGATGTAGAGAAGGTTAAAGAAAGTGTTCCTAAGACAGGGTAGATTCAACAAGATGATGTTGAACATAGACTCACTGAAATCTCACACTGTAGAGGTTATATTCATGACCTATTTGTAATGAAGGGACTAAACTCCATTATCTCATGTTTTTCATTGTTATTTCATGTTTTGCAATGCTTGAATTGAAATATAACTTCATTCCTAAGTACATGATGGGTTATTGCATGTTTATGGTTGGCAGACCTAATTGGATCTTGGCTAAGGAGTTTTATTATAGGCATTGAGAATTCAAAGGAAAACATTAACCATAATCTTTCTGAACTGCTACAAGCTGCAACACTGGTATGTAACTTTGTTGTCATCCATATTTTTTGAAATTGTCATTGGAGCTTACCATTAGTGCAGATTTATTTCAGAATAGTAAAATTAATAAATGCATCTATATAGTATATATAGGTTATTTTGTAATGTATGCCCTTGCTAGATATGACTAGATGGGCTGAATATGTGTTGTTTGCATTTGTAACAAGATTCTGGTAAAAAAAATTATACATTTAATTTCATCAACGTTCTAGATCACACTTTGTGATCCATCATTAGGATAATTTTCTTTAATCCTGATGATGGATCACTGACTGTGATTTGGATTTTCAATGATATTAAATGTTATTTTTTACCAGAAGCTTGTTTAGTATATCACAGACTCTGCAAATTTCATGTTTATTATGTTTGCATGTGTTAATTTTTAGTTTCTTGTATGGTGTTTTCCTAGAGTTGGGGAATGCATTTGACAACTATGGGATAAAGTTGTAATAGGTCTAGCATAGTTTTAACTTCTATCCATTAGCATTTTGTACATAGGAGATAGGAATGACAATTACTTCGTGCAGGTCTTTGGAGAATTTATAGATGTGTCTTATGAGCGTGTGGCTCCAAATGGTAGTACATGTGGAAAGCGAGTTCATTCACTCCCTTATGTTGATCCAAATCAGCTAGGTATTTAATTTGTATCATAATGCAATATGTTCTAGGATTGGAGTACTCTATTTGAGGCTTTCATTTTTATCAATGGACCAAACTCAAATGATCTGAGAATATAATGATGCATTTTTATAGTTCATGTGAGAATTGTGTTATCTGATAAAAATCTAATTCCAAATATGTTTTTGATGGATGTTCATAACCTCATCCAAAGCTCCAATTCACACATAGGAAAGGAAATTTTCAAGCATATCAATTACAAATTTACAATCAATAATCAAACTATTGATCAGTTGTTCAGGAATAAGGTGGTTGTATATCACTAATTGAATATTTTCTATTTTTTGTTGTCTTGCATGAATTCATCTTTTTAAAATTTGTAAGAGATAACTAGGAAACATTAAATCTAGTGCCTAAGTTTAGGGTGCCATAGTTGGAAAAGGAAAAGAAAATGTTTGAAATTTATCTTCTGCATTATTTGACTTTTCTGAGTTTTTGATGTGCAAATTTTGAAACCTTATTTTCAGGCTATAGCTCCAAATTGGAGAAGTGAAAGGTGAATACTAGTGAGGAAGAGTTTGGAGGAGCCGAAACCAATAGCAGCGAGAAAACTATGGATTTGCAAGGGGATTAAATGGATCAAGCCCCTATAGGAGGTCATTGCCCTT
This sequence comes from Sequoia sempervirens, assembly GCA_007258455.2. NCBI lineage: Eukaryota > Viridiplantae > Streptophyta > Pinopsida > Cupressales > Cupressaceae > Sequoia > Sequoia sempervirens. Next base: position 1,972 of record VDFB02180821.1, on the reverse strand, counting down.
CCAAAAGGACTATAATTAAGGAAGGGGAAAACAATACAAGTATATGAAAATAGGAGTATTATGTTTATATAGTGTCTGTAAGTTGTACAGTGTCACTGAGACATTGAATGTAACCAATGAGATTTTGATTTTCCAATGAGGTTTTAATAAAGTAAATTTTCAGAGTGGTTTTTTTTCCACTCATAAATACTATGTTGTGGCTCCTCTTGATTTGTAATTTGTTTGTGTTTGTCTGATCAATCATATTTGTTCAAACATTTTAGTCTTCATTTCATGGTGCTTCTTCAACATTTGAATATCTATGATACTTGAAGTTTATATGCATTAATTTGTGAAGATTAATTAAGTTAGATTTGTAATGACTAAAGTAATGACTAAATTAATGACAAATTAATGACTAAATACATGATTAAATAAATGACTACCATGACTAAATAAATGACCGGTTAACAACAATGATATTTAAATATATGACTAGTAATGACTAAATATATGGCTAAATAAATCGCACCATGACTAAATATTATTAAATTAGCGGTGGGCATCAACTGACCATCAATGACTAAATAAATGACTAAAATAGTTTAGTCATAGAATTTTGGTGGTGTTATAAATGACTACAAAATAAACCACTAAAACCAGTCGCATTGACTAAAATTAATGACTAATATATGATAAATAAATGACTAAATAAATACAGGCAAAATAAATGATTAAAAACACGTTTGAGTACCAAATTTGATACTTAAACTACTAATAGTCACGTGAGCCAAAATTAGTTATTTATATGCAATTTTAGTGGTTTATTTGTCATAACAGTATTAATTTTGTACTAGTGTACCCGATTTCATAGGGCATCTTTTGCTTGAATTTCTTTGACTGCTTGATAAGATGAGAGTAATAATGTCAAGAGGAAAAATGTAGACACTGAAAAATGTCTTAGTCTGCGAGTGTCATTTTTCTTGGTCTTCGTCTCCGCATAATTAAATAATTTTAATTATTTAATTAATTCACATCTTAACTTTATTCTAACTTGATCAATTAAATAAATTAATTGTTTTACTAATTCCCCCTTTTTCTTCAGTCATTAAATACATTATTATTTATTTAATTATTTGCTTAAATCGTCATCCGTCTATAGTTAAATAATAATTATTAATTATTTAACTATTCACTAATCTTTTAATTCTTCTATAGTTATAGAATTGTAAAAAATATTTAATTATCTTTCAATGCTTCCCTTCTATTAATTACATAATTAACTCAATTTAATTATTTAATTCTATTTTCCCACTTCCTCTTATTTAATTAAAATGATTATATAAATTATTTTAATTAAATACCCACTTGTCTTTTCCTCAAATAAATAAAAATTATTTATGCCTCCACTTGTCAAGAGATTCCTTCTCATGAATTAATTATTTTCAATTTTTAATTCCTCCATATTCTTCCTCCACTATCTCATTTTGTAATCTCAACTGTCGATCATCTCTAGGCTCTTTCTAATCTTGACCGTCCATTTTGTAATCTCCCCTTTTTTGTGTTGCATGTCTTCTCAACCATGGATCTTGGAATCTTTCTAGAAGCTCAATCTCGTCCGTTCGTTCGTTCGAATGGTTTTCTATAAAAGAAGCCTTTCTCTTCCATTTTTACCTTGACAACCACTTATCTCCAACTTTCCTTCTTACAATTTGTAGGTATTTACACAACTTCAACTACAAATCTGAGGGAATATTTGCGAAATAAGAATGAGGAGAGACAAGGGAAGTGATTCAATTTCAATCATGGAGAGTGTTTTCATTTGATTCTTTTACTTTCCTTCTATTTTGATTGTTTTCTCTTATTTTGGATTGGGTTTTGGCTTAGTAGTGTTGTGGTTGTCACTAGAATCTATGCTAGCTCATTTTAACCCATCTTACATGAGGCAGAGCACTGAGAGAGAGAGAGAGAGAGAGAGAGAGAGAGAGAGAGA